>CAXITT010000211.1:786250-886496 GCA_964033795.1 Lymnaea stagnalis | reverse complement strand
CCCCCCCCCCCTGGATTGATTGGATTACAAAAATTTAGACAAGAATAGACAAAAAATGTATTAAAGTAAAGAGAAAATAAAGAGAAAGTAACTAAGCTGATGTCCTGTCCGTTCGTTCACCATACAACTAGGCTACAGTAAATTAAAACTACATTAAAACATTTCTAAAAATTTTTTGCCCCCCCCCCTCCTGGAAAGTTAATCGATTTTTTTGCGCCCCCCCCCCCACTAGAAAGTTTTCTGCGGGCGCCCATGCCCCGTGGGGAAATGTGTAAGAAAAAATATTGTTTCAATAAAAAAACCACTCTAACTTTAATTTTTATAGAATTTCAAAAGTAATAGAAATGTGTGGCTTTCATCGATTACAATTAATGGAACCAATAAAATATCGCTTTGTTCGATATATATTGATGATCAATACAGAGGCGTATCGAGGGGGGCAGGGGGGACAGATGTCCCCGGGCGCAAGCTAGTTAGGGGCGCCAAAATGTGCTTTGATATTATATTATTGGCAGGGTTGTTAACAATACTAAAAAAAATGATTGTCAATACCAATACCAATACTGCCTGTAAAATCTATTGGCAATACCAATACCAATACAATTTTAAAACCAGTATTGCAATACTAATACCAATATTTATTTATTATTGCCTTACCAATACCAATATTTGGGTCATTCGACGAATAAAACGCAAATACGTAATTCATCGCTCTATATCACTTACATCGATAAACGATAACAACATTTTTGGCTAATTTAGACAATGTATTTTTAACAAAATTTTGTTCAATAGTTAACACTTGCTTCTTCAGTTTTCCTCAAAGCATTCAAGTCTTTGACAACATATTAAATAAGTCGGCATACCTTAACGTCCTTAAGCAACAAGATTTTTAATATGTATACTGTACACATATTGTGAATGAATGAATGGATGGATGGATGAATGAATGGATGAATGAAGCAAATAAGCAATAATTACATTTGGAAAGGCATTCACCAATTTGTCAGTAATCTCTCCGGCATTTTTGTCACAGATATTTGGCCACATAATTGAGAAAAAGTAATAAATAATAATCTCATGAATATTAATTTGGGCGAAGTTAATTTTCATGAATATTAACATCGGCAGATAAAGCAGTTTTACCGTTATTAATAATTAAATTTTAGTTTAAAATTTAAATTCATGAGTTATATCTAAAATCTGTCTACATTGGCATTGGATGAAACAAAACATTAACTTGACTCACTTTCAAGCAAGAAATTCTGTAAAAGGAAATCGGAAAGAAAATATTGACCAAAGAAAAAAATGGCATCAAGATCTTGAAAGTATTACCTATCAGTCCATAATATGCGCAATCATTGAAAAGTTATGAACGAAATAGAACGACGCATTCACGCTACTAAAAATAATTCTAATTACAACAAATTTAACATTATATAAATAAAAAAAATAATTTTTCTTTGTTTGGCCTTATTTTTGTTTGTAGGCCCTAGGCACGGTGCCTAAAGTGCCTAAGCCTTAATCGAGCCTTGGTAAGTCACACCAGTTACGAGTAACGGTTTCTATAGTATATACTAAACTTTTCTATTATCATTCATTTCATTGATCAGTCTCATTCAAAAATTGTTTGGCAATGTCACTCGCAAGATGGCGACACCAAAGAAAAATTTATTATATTCAGCTTTATTCACAACCAATGTTGTAGAGAATTTATTGAATATTGCTTTTAGTATTGGTTAAAAATCAATACCAATATCAAAAATAATTATTGGCAATACCAATATCAAATTTCAAGAAGTATTGCAATATCGTCCCAATACTTAAAAAAGTATTGGCAATACTACCAATACCAATACAATATTGCAATATTAACAACCCTGATTATTGGTAAAAATAATAGGTTTGAGAGTTGAAAAAAGAAAAGGGGCGCTAAAAATGGATCTTGTCCTCGGGCGCGAATCTTGTCCCCGGGCGCCAAACACCCTCGCTACGCCACTGGCTACATGTATAGCATCATAACACGTGCTCCATAGTATGGTTAGCTGCATGTCTAGCATCATAACACGTGCTCCATAGCCTACGTCGTAATCGGAAAAAGAGCGGAGCCTTACAGGGACAGGGAAGGGGGCGCCAAACGGGGGCTTCGCACAGGGCGAAAGTTGCTGGACAGCTTGGCCCAAAGGTTCAGAGCGGAAACTCTTGTACAGTTCCGTGTCATCCACAAATAATTTGCGGGATATACTACAACTTTCAATAATTCTGCCAAGCTGTCTGGTATACACGGAGAATAGAATAGGTATTAAAACTGAGCCATGTGGCAGTTAATGTGAGATCCTGAAAAATCCTCATCCCGGCAATAATATTTTTACGTTTTTTATGAATTTTGCTGCGTCACATGGATTTGAAGATGGTGTTAAATATTTGATAAAAGAATTTAATTATTTTAATGAAGTCACACTGCTTCACCTCTTTTCCGCTCCTTCTTGATGGCTATTGTAGAATTATAACTAGGCCTAAAATTCGAACTTATTTTTCACCTCAGCAAGGGAAGTAATTCTAAAAGTACAGGAAACGGAAACAAGCTTTTTCAGGCTCTTCACTTCCTTTTTCATTTCAGCGTTGTTGTAAAGTGTACTGTTCTCTAACGAGCTAAGGCCTATCCGGCGACATACACTATTATTTTACAGCAATCCATATACATTTAACCCAAATAACTAAAAAATGTCCGGAGAAGACGAACTTGCCTGTGTTTATGCCGCACTAATCCTGGCAGATGATCAAGTTGCCATCACCGTAAGTAGATACCGTAACCAAAAGTTTATTGCTAGCATTTTTAGATCACCAAAATCAGTACAAAATGTTGCCATTGTTTCATCTTTTTGTTGGCGAGATTATTTAATTTTATCCTAACGACATCTACATGTTTCAGAGCTTGAGTATTCATGCCTTTTTTTTGGTCTACAATCAAGTCACTTAACCTAGTCAGACCTAGTCTTAGTATTAGCCGCCCCCACCCCTTTTACATCATCATACATTTTTACATTTCAAAAGTTTAAAAAAATAACCCTGTTATCATGTTATGGCCATCTGAGAGAATTTCACATGGTTATTTTTGATACATTTTAACCATTTTTCTAGTTACGTTGGGTCGATTTAAAATAGGACAAGGAATAGTTTTGTAAATATTATTAGACTTATTAGCTGATTTCTCAAAATTCTTTTGCTTAGGACATATATTACTCAAAATAAAATGGGTGGGTTAAAGCCTGTTCATTAATGTAGCTGGTAATTTGTTAGTTGATGAGACATTTTTATCACAAGCCCTATCGTCCAGGTGCTAAAAAAAAAGCATCTCAAAACCCCATGGACAGTGATAGCGTCAATAATGGCCTCATCCAAGTAGACCTACCTATTTTACTTATGCCAAAATAGTCCTTTTTAAGTCATATTTGCACATTCACAATAAATTTGTTTTATAAAAATAAATGGCACATCAAATTTAAAAAAAGTTTTATTTTTATTTCAGAGTGACAAGATAGCTACTTTACTGAAGGCTGCAGGAGTATCTGTTGAACCTTATTGGCCAGGTAAATCATGGAATCATCTAGGTTTAATATGTACGAAGTGATTATTCACAGAGCTGTGCGGATAAGGCTCGCCGTTATTCACAGATTCCGGTCTGCCGATAACGCTAAACGTTATTCACAGAATGTGATAAATTAAATAATGAATATACAATACAAAGTTCACATGTACACATCTCCTCGATAGTGTAGTGGTCAGTATCTCCGACCGTCACCCAGCAGACATTGTATCATAGGTTCGATTCCCCGTCGGGGAAGCTTCATTTTTATAAAGAAAATTTAAAAAAAACATATTTTAATGGTTATTTCGTAGTGTTATATTATGATACAGCTGTTCTAACTGTACATTGTTATATACTTTTAGCTGTTTATTTTTCTTTGTATAATTCCACTCATAGACTTTAACATCCATTTGTTTTTTCTCTAATAAACAAATAATTATTAATAACTTACTTATTCAAATATTTTATATCTCAGAGTTGTGCATTAATGTTAAGCTGAAAAAATATGTCACGTTTTATTTGTTTCATTTTATTTTCTAATAAGTATCATAATAAGTAGGGGCACAATATGCCGCTCCAGAAATAGTTGAAATAACATTTAGTGATGACAATGAAATGAACATACCAGTACCGTACTTAAAACATATCAATATCATTGACATCAACAATTTTAGCTCTTGTAAAAAAAATGTTGATAATTGAAACAAAAAGCCATACTGCCACAGTTGTAACTATGGGTCTAAATACAAAAAGCCATACTGCCACTGTTGTAACTATGGGTCTAAATATAAAAAGCCATACTGTCACTGTTGAAACTATGGGTCTAAATACAAAAAAAAGCATTAAAAAATTGTTGGAAACTTGCTGGTCGTAGGATGCATTGCGAGTCTTTGAGAAGTAAAGTTCCCCTTCAGATCATATTGGCCTAAATAAAAATTTATCAAGAACCTGCGGTCTTCAAGTCTTTATCGAAAATTCCTAGTGTGGATTAACACAGAAAAAAAGTCTTACAGAGTGTGCTCTTTGAAAGTAGCATGGATACCAGCGCTACCGGTATATAAATAATCAATCAATACATGGAATACGATAATGTAGTGCCTGCATGTGGTCTCTCGATTGCAGCCATTTATTTCTGCTAATACTAATAGTAAGCCGATTTGTATTAAAAAATATTTTTGAAAAATAGTTTTGGTAAACTGAGGCATTGTTGTAGCAGCATGATTAACTTTCAACATTAACTCCTCAGGTCTTTTTGCTAAGGCTCTGGATGGCATGAATGTCAAAGATTTGATTTCAAATGTAGGAAGTTCTGCTGGTGCTGCACCTGCCGCTGCTGCCGCCGCCCCTACTGCAGCGGCTGTACCGGCCGCTAAAGCCCCCGCAGGTTTGTACACAAGAATTTTTCTATTTCACCTATAAAAAATTGCTAGTGGTTCGTATGCCTTGTTAATTCTCAATGCCCTTGCCAGATTTATGTTCAATGCTGACCTCTAGGTAAGGAATATTGTTTTAAGCCTTTAATTATATTTTCAGCTAATATTGTTTCCCATGCTTGGCACATTTATTTCACCACTTCAGAAAAAAATAATTACACTTTTAAAAGAATCCCATTTACAGCATTTTGAAACTTGTTACTGGGGATAATCTGGTCACCAGTAATACTGGTACCGGTATATTAAAAAAAAAATTTTTTTATTGAGTTACCTTGATTTAATTTATTAGCCTACACATTGTACTGTTTTCAACAATTGATTTACCACCTTTATTGCAGAAGAGAAGAAGAAAGAAGCCCAGAAAGAGGATTCCGAGCATTCTGATGAAGACATGGGCTTTGGTAAGCATTGCATCACACTTGGCATTTTTTTAATTTAAAGAAATAGGGTCCATTATTCAGGGAATTCTGAAAATTGACCAGCCAGGAGCATTCCCTTCTGCCTTCTGTTTTCCTAAAAGCCCCAGATTTATCTAAAATATTTACTGTAATACTTTACCATACAAGTACCAGTAGTGTTAGTGTACCAGGTACACAACTTTTAAAGCATATTTTAAAACTATAATCTGGTGTCTGCTGACTGCTCTATTAGAATTTGAAAGTACTGATTCTGACATTCATCTCAAAATTGTACAATAACTTTTTTTGTGGTCTTTTTCAGGTTTATTTGACTGATCACCCAACCTCCTCATCTGAATGTTTGATAATAAAAAGTTTAAAATACCATACTGAAAACTTTTTGGTCTTTTTGTTACATATTTACAAGAAAGAGAAAAAAGACCACAGAACATGAAATACATGAGTTTATTGATGAAATAGCTTGAGGCAGCTCAAATAGAGGGACACAACATATTGGTGCCGCAAGCACCCATGTTGAACAAACAATGTAGAAAACACATTCCCAAGACTTTTGATTAAGCTGCATTGCAAATCATTTGCCAATAGGCAGATAAATTCACTCATAGAATATTTAAAAATTTAATTCCCCATTACAATACAGTCAGTCCCTAAGACATCACAACTAGGAGCAGGGCTGTGTCTTAAACTTAAAGATTTACTTATAAATCTTGCATTTTGTTACTAATATCACTGGAGCAAGTCACATACATCAAATAAAAATCTGCATAGAGTAAGAGAACAGAATTTAAGACAAATTAATTTTGATAAATTTTTAATGTTTACAATATGCCATTGGTGAAGTATTGGAACCCATCATAGAGTTTGGTGGTGAGAGAATGCAAGCTTGCCTCAACCAAACCATCCACAATAAGTTGCAGCTGTTCCTCAGTTGAGGTCATATGAAATCGATCCTTGAATGCCCGAATAGCACTGATACCTTTATTGAAACAGGGGAGCTGAGAACCTGAGGGTAAAAGAATATTCTGGTTAGTGGGTCACTTTCCCTTTATGAATAATTTTCAACACTACTGGTACTAAAGAGAGCTCAAGTGTGACTGTCACCAAACACAAGAAAACCAAACCTACTGATACCAAATTTGATCTTCAAATGATAAACCCCTTATCCCAAAAGGTGACAATGAAAAATGTCACGGGTAAAGTGAAAACTTTAACTTTATCAGCATTGACTCATCAGCATGTCACTGAATGAATAAGTGCATTTTACGAGTACCAGGTAAACCTGTTATAATCTGACAACTGAAAGTAAAAGGCTCAATTTGTTATGGTACACATTCAGTCCATAGTGTAAATTTACCCTTTTTAATATTTACATTCATATATTTTTATACCTTATAGTATAGTTTTTTCAATTTAACCAAACGTTGACATGAATATATTTCTAAAAAATCACTACCAGTATTAAAATTAATCATTATCCTAAGGGCTAAAATTAGTCAAATTTAATAAAAAATTTTTGAGCTTACACTACTTACACCCTAAATAAAATTACAAAAATGAATTTATTAGTTAGTACCGGTACCAGTACTATTAGATCTAAACCAAACTTGGTACTAATGCACCAGAAAATATATACCGGTACAGTATCTAAAAACTGGAGGATGTATGATGTACAACACCGGTATATCACTTAACTTTTTAAACCGGTTTTAGTTTTAATGGGACAACTTTTACAATTTTAACTGATGAAATATTCAGGGTTCCTATCCTTGGTCCTTAGTCTTTGTCATACAACGCCACCTTTTCAAATGGGTCCCCACAGGGACCTTTAATTTAACTTTAATGGAAACCTCTTTCACCGTTCACCTCTTTCAATACAGTTCCGGTACATTAGTATTGGCTGGAATACCGATAGCGATTACCGTATGGTAGTACAAAGAGTCCTGAGTCCTTTTTTTTAACAAGTTATTTAACCCTTTTTTAACAAGTGATTTATTAAATACCGGTACTACTAGTATCCACCTTTTTCTAGAATTCCTTTTTAAAAAGAAAAAGGTTTTAACACTATAACTATGCGGTTTGCAATTTTCTATGCTTGATTGCTTGTCAAAAATCCCAGACTAAAATAAATGAATTCAGAGACCCTTGCCTTACACTTACACATTAGGTACTTTCATGAAAATTTCAAAACATTTTTAAAAATATGAACATACTACTATTTTGATTACTACAGCAGTATAGAGCCTGGAGAATAGATAACAAAAACATCAAGTTCAAGATCAACTTTCTAGTTATAACTCAAGTGGTTCAGGGGCCTCAAAACCACTTTTCGAATTTTTTCCTCCACATTTTGTGACCCTCATTTCGCCCCCCCCTCCCCCCCCCTTTTTTTTTAAAAGCCTATAACTTTATTATAAAATGACAAAAATGAAATATTTACAGGGAACAAAGTTAAATAAGAATACCGTGAAACGGGGTGACTTTGCCTATTAAATACTTATAT
The DNA here is from genome assembly GCA_964033795.1 of Lymnaea stagnalis. NCBI lineage: Eukaryota > Metazoa > Mollusca > Gastropoda > Lymnaeidae > Lymnaea > Lymnaea stagnalis. Next base: position 878,555 of record CAXITT010000211.1, on the reverse strand, counting down.
TGAGAAAGTTGTTTTTCATGATTTTCTAGAGTTCTTTCCCCTAATTTTTTAAATTCCCATGAAAGCAGACATGTTGCTTTATCTTGTTTCGCTTTCCTCACCATGCCAAACAATAAGATTTGACTGTTTGAGCTCTTAGACTCAGGACATCGATATTTTGCTGATTTAGGTGAGTTTAAACTTTCATTTTAAGGTGTTATGTAGCACAATTTCCTGTGCGTGAACTTTCCTCGACCTCGTAGTACACTCCTAGCAGACAGTAACGTCTGTTGTGGGCGTGGCTAAATCTCTTTCATGTAGCTTGTTTACATTCGGCTTCCAATTACGCATTGGGTAGAAAAAGAATTTCTCCGGGTAACTTCTCGAATGTACTCCTTAACCCGAGATATGTAAACAACACGTCATAGGTCCTTCTGGAAGCGTCTTACGCTACATGTATAAAAAGCATTGACAGATACGAAGGGAGGGAGATTTCAGATAGATTTTCTTAACATTACGAGGCGTGTTTTATTCTTTGTGTATTGGTGTGCTCATGTGTTTATTTCGCATTATTAATTGGCACATTATTCTAACTGTATTAACTGTGTACCGGTACAAGATCTACCATACTGTAAGTTGAAGATTGTAATTATATTTTCTTTTCTTTTGTAATCATCTTAAGCCTTAATAAATCTTATTAATTGTAACTAGAAACTGTTATGGGTCCTATCTTTAATATTGTTGATTCTATGGTATCGTCCTTTGTTAGGCACTGTTTACAACGAGCCAATTAAAATAGGAGATTAATTTCTCCCAATACAAGTCAGTGCGTAACAAAGGTATTATAATTTATTTCCCTATGCATTTAATGTGCATAAATTTCAGTGATAAAAAGGTTCGTTACTTTGTTAGTTAAGTTAAAGTTGAATAAATCGTCATTGCTTTTCTTTCACAGCAAGGGGCAAAGTCACCCCATGGACTGATACAATGATTTTTGTATTGATTTCTCCATTTGCTCTTGTTTTTCCAGATCATAATGCCATGACTTAACAAGATCTCCTATTAACAGAAGCTGTAGAGGCTATATTAAAGACACTCAGCTTAATGATAAGTGTGAATTGTAAAAGATAATTTACTACCAGGCCTATAGAAGTCATCTATAAGTGAAAGACACCATTGATTTAATAACTCTTTGAATTTAGTAAATGTTACTGTAGCCACAAGAAAACAACTGGAGGGCAAGCTCTTTGCCAAATGAATTAAAGTCAACTTAGTAAAGCACCTAAAGACTTTATCAGATTTGGGAAGGCCTCAACTAGAAACAATTTACATTTTGGCCTAAATTTTTTATTATGGACCAATCTTGATGACAGCGAACTTGCGGTGAAACGATTCCACGATAACAATCTTCGAGATGACTTGGTGAATGGATTTTGTACAACAAGATGAGGATGTTATGTGCCAAAGATATAAGCTGAGATAATAGGAAAGATATTATAATTACAGTTACAGTCTACTGTGACAAATTCACAAATTAAAGCTTTCATATAGTAAATGTGAAAACCTATGATGAAGGTTTGCCTCGAAAGGATAGATCACTGACAATCATTTTTTATGTGAACTGGTGTTGATATTTTCTTCCAACCTTTCATTATAATAAAATATTATGATTAAACATTAAATACAGAAAAGAAAAGAACTTATTTGCTGGGTTTGATCATTTCTACATGCATTGTGCTGTCTTTCACCTTAAAAGGGCAAAGTCACCCCATTTTTCCTTAGGTTGACAAATCTCAAAAAGCCTGAATTATCAACTTAACCTGATCAAACTATGAATTAATTCAGCTATAACAACAAAGTTCAGGTACCCACTCTGTACATTAGTCCCTTTGTGTTATTTTTTAGATCAGTTAACATGTTGAAATTTATGCTTAAAGGCCAAAAGTAGGCAAAGTCACCCCATTTCACGGTACTTCTAAATAAAGCCCCAAAATATAAGTTAGTTTTTGTTAATATGCCGCAATAAATTAAAGAAAAAACTCAATTATTTTCCTACTGGAATTTAAGAATTTATAAATATGCTGACTCATCACTTATTTGTAATTAAAATTTATTTTGTTCAAATATTTAAAAAAAATTTATCGCTCAAAAATCATAATTTCAAATGTTCTGTTGAATTGCTTAACATTTGTAAGTATAAACAAATAATAATGGGATTATTTGTTTCATTTAGTTCTAGTTTACAATTACGCTTTTTATTCTGGTAGTGTTCGTTGCTGCATCCATATACTGGCATCTGTGCAAGGTTGGGGAAGTGATGTTATATTCTAACAGCTCCTAGCAGATGCCAGGGAAGCCTTGAAGCTTTCGACCGATGTTGAGTCCACAGCGGCATTGTCCAGGTGGTTCCAAGCAATTATTGTGCGTGGGAAGAATGATTTTTTATACTGCACTGTGTTTACACCGAGGCACAGTGAAGGATTTGTTGTTGTTTCGGGTGTAGTTGTTTATGAGGTTGTCAGTGTTGAAATCATTGTTCAGTGATCGTTTGGCTCTGATCAATCGACCTGGCTTCTGTGGGGTGAGGTACGTACCTGCTGCATGACCACTTTATATAAGAATATCAAGCGGAGCCCCTCTCGTCTGTCTTTAAGGGAGGGGATATCAAATCTTTTTAAGTTTTAAGAGGCCAGTGACGAAGCCAGAAGTGGTCGATTTGTAGTCACGTGAGATGAAGTGATGAAGCACATCGCGTTACGTTGGATTCGCTCCATCTTGTCCACGTCTTTCTTTAGGTGTGGATCCCAGATGATCGCACCATATTCTAGTAGTGGACGGACAAGTGCAAGATAGGCATTTCGTTTGCAGGAAGTTGGGCATTGGCGCAGATTTCTTCGAATGAAACCTAGTGTGGAGTTGGCTTTTTAAAAAAAATTTGTTTATATGGGGCGACCATTTTAGGTTATTTGAGAAGAGAATTCCAAGGTATGGATTATTTGATACTTGTTAGAGAATTGTCTTCTTTAGTGAGTACATATAGAGTTGATGTTTTTTTTTCTTGAGATGCTCATTGTGTAGATTTTGGTTCCATTAAATTTCATGCCAAATTCATAAGGCACTTCAAATCTGCTTAGAGGTGGTTGTGGTCATCGTAGCCGTTTATCTCTCTGTAGACAAGACAGTCATCTGCAAACAGCCTCACTTGGTATTTTACAGTATGTGACAGAGAAAGAGAAGGGGGGCCCTGCACTGTGCCTTGTGGAACTCCTGAGTCTATGGTGGCTTTCCCTGATCGGATGGCATCTACCACTACTTGCATGGTACTTTGTGTTAGGAATGTTGAGAGCCAGGAGTGAAGGTTGCTGGTAATGCCGTAGTGGTGGAGCATATGTAGAAGAAGGCTGTGTGGAACAGTGTCGAAGGCCTTGGAGAAGTCGAGAATTGCCATGTCGATCTGGGTACCTTTGTCATAGGAGGCAAGGAGGTAATTGGTGGTGATGATTAATTGAGTTTCTGTTGAGAATCCATAGCGGAAACCGTGGTTTAGGTTGGTCAAAATGTTGTAGTGTTCAAGGTGGTTCATGATGTGGGGACAGATGATGTGTTATAGAATTTTGCATGGAATGGAGGTCAGGGATATTGGGCGGTAGTTTGCTGGGTTAGATGGTCACCTTTCTTGTAGCCACTAGTGATAGTTGCATCAAGCCAGTCTAGCGGGTGTTGTGCCGGAGTCAAGTGACTTTTGGAAAATTTGGGTCATGGTTGGGGTCTTCAGGACAATGTTCGGGATAGAGTCAGGGATACCAGGTGATGGTTTTAGGGATGGTATGATTGTGGTGGAAATTTTGGTGAAGACGGATTGAAACTGCCTTAGCAGAATTTCTGCTTTGCATTGTTCATCGCTTACAAGTTCCCCGTTTTCTAGTAGGGGGGGCTACGCCGATGTTGTCTTGCTTCCTGGATTTAATGCAGCGCCAGAAGGGTTTTGTGTTGTTTTCGAGGCCTTCTTGAATCACTCCATTTATGTCCTGCCACTCTACTCTTCTTAGTTCCCCCTGACAATGTTTCTGGAACTGGGGGTACAGGGTCCAGTTTTTGGTAGTTTGGGCTTTCTTCAATAGTCTTTTCTTTCTCTTCAGCAGCTTCTTGGGCCGCGTGTTCAGCCATGGTAGATTACATGGATTCTTTGCTGTCACTGAAGGGACATTTTGATCTATGCTGTTGGTTAAGGTATTTTTGAAGGTCGACCATAGTGTATCTACATCCTCTCCCTCGTTATATTTTTTTTTAGGATGACCTGTTCAGCGGCGGCGAGATCTAGTTTGATCTTGTCCTAGTTTGCCTTAACGAACTTGTAAGATCTCTTGGGTTTCTGGCGCGTTATTTGAGCTTTGGAGTAGAAGTCAGCAAGACTGCATCATGGTTTGCCTGGGACACACGTGGATTGTTTAACAAGGGTGGGGTTGGAGGTGAAGATAAGGACTATGATACTATTTTGACGTGTTGGTGTCCTCTGCACTTGAGTGAGTAGTGAGGATCAGGTCAAGTCGACCAGTGATTGCTGAATGGTGTTGTCTTTGCCGGTGGAGTGGGCAGTATGCGTGGTCCAGTCTATATCACGGCAGTTGAAGTCACCAGAAAGGATGACGCGTGGGTGCTTGCCATTGGCTGTAAGAATGTTGATGGATTTTTGGAGTTCGTCAAGGTCGCACTGGGTTCTTTTGGGCATATAGAAGGCACCGATGCAGGTCTTTCTTGTTTTTTAATTTACATACATACTATTTCGCAGGCTGTGACCAAGTGCGGTTGTTCCACTGATGTGAGGGATCTGTGCATCAAGATGAAGACGCTGCCAACTTTTGTTGCACGGTCATGACGATACACATTGTAATCTACCGGGAAGACTTCTGAGAACTTTATGTGGTCCAGGGTTGGTTCTTTCCCAGTTTTTATGCCTTTGAGCCATGACTCTGTTCCACATATTATGTCATGTTTGGTGTTTTGGATGATGGCTGCGAGCTCTTGTCTCTTTGATTCTATGCTTTGGCAGGTGATATTTAGTAGGCGGAGGTTTGCATTTTTGGGGTGGTCAGGGATAGAAGGGGAGGTTGTGGGATGCCTTCGGGTGGAGTAGGGCGGTTGGCTGGGATGGTGGGGTTTTGGGGTACTAGTTCTATGCGGTGAAAATGGGTAAGGCGTTACTTTAGATTCAGCGTTTGAATTGGGTGATGAGAGAGAAGAGAAGGATTCTGAGTAATTCAGTTGATACTACATTGATAGCTGTGGAATGTGAAGCTGTCATTGTTGATGCTGTTGCAGCGTGGACAAGACCATGCAAAAGAGGGTTAACTCGTTTCACCGTAGTCCATGGATCGATCATCGGCACATAGCAGGTGGAACCAGATTCCACATGTCCCACGCTATGCCTTTGCTGTTCCAATTGACTGGCTCTTGGCACAGTCCACAGTCTTAGTGGTAGATCATTGGGATCAAATTAATTCAAATCGGTGTCTTTTTCTGTTCCATTTCCATCCTTTCCCAAACGAATTTGTCTGTAACAAGACGACTAAGCTTACTTAGGGATACAATTGTCAACTTATGATTCTTATCTCGACATCACCTAAGAGCCTAAGCTGTCATTACACTTGCACGTTGAATATCTCCGATATCTTTGCTTTCATTTTAATATATTTTAAATAATTCAAATAAAGAAATTCTGTGTTAATTTTGAAATCAAAAAGGGTGCCCCTCTCCGGAATCTCAGATGTTAATGGCATTGAAAAAATTTCACACCCGATTAATCACAAAAAAATCCCAGTTAACAAAAGCACGTAAACACACTGATACTCTAGATACTGATAGTAACGGGAATATGAAGCAAACTCATTTATATAGAGTGATTTCCCCTTAAACAATATACATTAAATCAATGAGCATTTTTAATGACAGTTATAGGGTTAAGGTTCTATAAAAATGTCCTTTTTGTTTCTTTAAGTATAAGTTAATAGGTCTCATTGATTTTTGTCAATGTTACAATTACAATTAGTAAATTAGAGTTTAAGATATTTTTTAAGTTTCTAGAAAATTCCAAATGAGTGTAGAGAGTTCCAAATGAGTGTAGAGAGTTCTACGATGTATTTTCAAAGCTATACACGAAGGCTTGTTACAATGCAGGCTTTTACATAAATTGTTGCATGTTGGTCAAACTTGGTAACATATAATTTACCAGTACTTCTGGGGTTATTATAATGTACCAGTACTAGTAATATTTTTTTTTTACTACCATACATGGAGTTTCCAGGCTTTAATAAACGATTGCAAGTAAAAGAAAAGATCCGTGAAGAATGAAACAATGAAAAGGAAGATTCTGTTGTTCTGCTAAACCGACACCAGTTACACTCACACTAATATGTTTGAAATTTTTAATATAGAATATATGTTTTTAGGTGTGTTACACATTAAAGTAACTTTCAGAAGAGATTTTTAAAAAAAAATCCTAGCCCTATTTTCAATAAGAATGATATGTAAAGTAAATAAAAATTAACAGGGCTGTTACTGGTGGTTAGTACGGTAAAAATAAAATTATATTGGAGGTATTGGTACTACCAAAACAGTATTATTCTTTGCATGTTTAACATTCTTCTTTGCAACTTTAAAAATAGATTAAAAAACGGTGTGTTTCATGAATCAATGCAATATTTTAATTTAAATTCTTTTGACACTTACTACCGGTATGTTTTATTATTTTGCTTCTACATTGCCGGTACCAACAAAAATATTAAAATCTTACCATTTTTAAAATGTTTACCTCCTTAAAAGAAAAGACAAACATGACATTGAACTTGAGAAGTTGTTAAATTAAAAGTTTTAATTGAACTTAAGGCATTGTAAAAATAGTTTTACCTATGTTTAACTTATTCCCTCCAGCTGTGCCACTTCTGCATTAATCCATATTCCAGAACAAAGTGAAGTAACTCTGTTTTCCCATTAATTTATAATATTAAAATAGTTCTTTAAGCTGCTAAATATTAATTAACTTGCGGTATAAGTTAAGGACAAATGCATCCAGAAATGAAAGAGGTTTAAGAAAAATATCACAATAACAACCAAAGAACAAACAATGCCACCTCAGTCCAACAAATGTTAGATGAACCTATAAACAAGCCAAATGGCTTGAAACAAGATTAAACTTCAGGTTTTCTTAATTTAAATCATGCAGAATCTTAATAATGTGGCTTTTAACACTATTAACCATTTCTAGTTGAAGAATGGGTCATGATTTGTGAATTTGTAAATTTTCCAGTATTAACAAGTACTTACCTGTTTGCATTATCTCCACCAGAGGTAGTATCTTGTCCATATGTTTGCGAGATGCCACAAAGCCTTGAAGCATCAGAATTTTAAAATATTCAAACATGTCACTGCCTAATCCACCCATGACCTGCAAAGCCAAAATAAATATTACAGTGATTGGAACAGGTACAACTAGGGTCAGAAAATATCTTATAGAAAGGAGAAAACACTTCACTAAGCCATAGATCTTGACTTGTTGATTATTTGAAAATTAATTTCAATGTTTTGAGCTTTCTGAAGTGTATTACAATTTATTTATACGCTTTTCTTCTTCTTTTTATGCCTTTTTACCCCATCTGGGGCATAAGCCGTCCGCAAGAATTTTCCATTCATCACAGTGCTTTTCTTTCCAGGTGTATCCCATATTGTGCGTGTCTGCCTCAAATTCACATCTCCATGCATTCTTTGGCCTTTCTCTCTTTCTTTTTCCTTGTGGATTCCATGTTAGAGACTGTCTGGTGATGCTATCTGGTTTTTTTTGGAGAGTATGCCCAATCTACCTCCATCTTCTCCTTTATGATGTCTTCACTAATGGGCACCTGATAAGTCCTTTCTAGTAGATCTTAGTTAGTGATGGTATTTGGCCGTTTGATGTTCAGGATCTTTCTAAGGCATGTGGTTATGAAGGTCTGTACTTTCTGCGTAATGCGTGCTGTTGTTTTCCAAGTTTCTGCTCCATATAGTAAAACTGTTTTGACATTAGTGTTAAAGATTCTGACTCCCATATTTTCTGTAATAGCACAAATGCTGATATAGCTTTTCCAATTCTGGCCCTTACATGCGGTTCGGATCCGCCATTTATGTTGATGCTGCTGCCTAAGTATGTGAAGAACTCCACTTCTTCCTGTGCCTTTCCTACCTGAGAGATATGCTCTTGGTTGGAGTGGGTTTACCTTCATGAGCTTCGTCATGCTTTTATTTATATGCTAAATGGTGGCTACATCTTTTCCTGCATTTGTTGCTGGTTGTGGGACAGAAGTGCAATGTCATCTGCAAAGTGTAGGTCATTCAGTTGTTTTCAGAGTGGACACTGTATCCTCCCGTTCCTCTTTTTGTCTGTGTATTTTTTCATTATCCAGTCAATAGCTAGGATGACTAGGAAGGGGGAAAAGAGAAATCCTTGTCTCACTCCAGTTTCCACTTTAAAATCATCTGTGAGTCTACCTTCGTGGACTACCCTGCAAGTCATTTCTTCATTAGAACTCTGAATGATCCTGAGTAGTTTTCCTGGTACTCCATAGTGCAGAAGAAGTTGCCACAAGGTTTGTCGGTCCAGGCTATCAAAGGCCTTTTCGTAGTCTATAAAATTTATATATAGAGGGGAGTTCCATTCGATGGACTGTTCTACAGTGATTCTTTAACCCTCTAACTGTGGTCGGCCGACGAAATCGGCCGATAAAAACACGGTCCGATAGCAACTTCCAATCCAATATTTAACAGAAATCGTAGCCGCTTCCTTTTATTAATAATTAAATCTACTTCCAGGTCAAGCTGTCTCTTGATAACTTAACAATAAGTACTTTTTAATCGGAATTTTATATCGCTTTTTTTTAAAAGCTAAAATGGCGGAAGCTATGGCCGGTTGTATGTTTGGTGTGTCTGTTGGTTGGGGTCTGTTTAATAGGTCCTTAAAGCATTCTACACATATTTTTTGTTGTTCTGTCCTTTCTGTTAATGATCTGCCTTCTTTATCTTTAACAGGTCTCTCCGGCCTTTTGTATCTTCCTGACAGCTTTCTTGTAACGTCATAAAGCTCTTTCAAGTTGCCCTTCATGGCTGCTTCTTTTGCTGTTGTTGCTAGACCATCTATGTAGGTATTTGTATCTTTTTTGATGCTGTTTAGCCTTTGATTTGCTTCTGAATATTTATCTTGAGCTTTTGTTTTCTCTGCCAGGGTGGGGCTGCTATTAAGTACACTTTTTATTTCTTTTCTCTCTTTAATTTTTTGCAGGGCTGCGACTATTCGCACCCGGGTACCAGAAGTGACAGGTTGGGATTAAAAAAACCTATTTATAATATTATTGTTGAGTTTGTAAGACAAAATAAAGGTATCAAATTAAAGATAATTGAATGGACTATATGTTTGTAAACTTACTTCTTCAGTTTAACTAAAATAAACTACCACAAATGACATCCGAATAGCATTTAGTCCAAATGGACCCGCATCACCACCATTCGCACCAGGGTCCTATTAGACTAATACTATTCGGATGTCATTTGTGGTAGTTTATTGGAACTTATTTCTTAAGATGGCACTGAATTCTTCTCGTTACTGCTCATTTGCCAATAGTACTACATTGAATTTTGTTCGTTTAGCAGCTGGCTGTTCCCAGTTTTTCTTCTCTTTTAACTTAAGTCTTGCCCAAACAAGATGATGATCTGATGTGACATCAGCTCCTCTTTGTGCTCGTACATCTTGTAGAGACCATCTAAATTTTTTGCTAATACATATGTGATCTATTTGGTTTTGCATTTTGTTGTCCGGGGATACCCATGTTATCTTGTGGATGTTTTTAGTTGGAATTTGCTGCCTCCAATAACAAGATCATTTATTGCGCAGAAGTATGCTAGTCTTTCACCGCTCTCATTCCTCTCTACTACACCATGGCATCCCATGATTTCCTCACACCCGTTTGCTTTTCTGATCTTGGCGTTTAGGTCTCCCATTAAAATGTTCAGGTCTCTACTTTGGAATTTTTCTATTATTGCTTGTAGTCTATTGTAGAATGTTTCTCTCTCGTCTTCTTTGCTATCGTTGGTGGATGCGTAACACTGTATTATGTTCATCCTTATTTTCTTTTTCTTGGTTCGGAACGTTGCTGTTATTATTCTTGATCCATGGGCTTCCCATCCAATCAATGCATCCTTGACAACATGAAAGTGACTCATTGCATGTGCGGAGAATTCTCCTCTTCATGCCCCGAGTACAGTAGCATTTCTCCAGACACCAAAGTTATCTGTCCAGCTTGTATCTATCTTGCTTCACAGATGCTATAAGTGCTTACAACCTATTAGAACTAGCAAATCAGTCAAGGCTGGAATCAAAGTTTCAAAAGTACCGGTACTTACTGAGCACTGAATGAACACGTGAGTGTAAAAAAACAAAATAAATGGCAACAGTTCAAAAGGGTAATATCTCAAATGAACGGAGAAGATTTATCATTAATTAAAAAAGTGCACAACTGACGGCAATAACGGATTTACAGAAAAACAATTTTTTTAATTGGTATTACTAATAGAAATTTAAAATCTTACCTCCACAAATTCATGTGTAAGCTTAAAAGGTGAATTTTCAAAGCCCAGGTTTTTCCCTGGTGAGTTTGACAGGATGAAACCAAAGTCTATGTGAATAATGTGGCCTTCTGAATCCAGCAAAATATTGCCGTTGTGCCTGAAATGATAAACAATTATATGATAATAATTTTAAAAATGTAAAAGAAGAGCAGACCTGTTTACCCTCAAACTCCAAAAATCGTACAATATCATCTCAAAATTGTACAACACAGCACCTTAATATAAATCAATCAACATACCCTATATAAAATGCATACAACAACTACTCGCATCACGTGTCTAGTGGAGCATCAAAAAAGGTAACTTCTACATGATGATGAATGATGTTTATATAGCTATCAGCGATCACTTTGCTTTGCAGGCGTGTATCTGCTACTGCTATAGATATCAATTAACATTTAGATTAACGTGGCTATCTAAAAGGCTATTAAATTGTTGGTTGATTGCATGGGGATTTGCTCAAAACATACCATTCCTAATACCAACGGAAACAAAATCCCACTGAGAACATAATCCCACCAAGTAACAGGGTCCAAATGGGGAATGAGATCCAATAGTAAACTGGAACCCAATGGTAATGTGATCCCATCTGGAATGGGATCAAACCTGGATCGGGATCCTTTCAGGAAACCTTATCCTATTGGAGAAGAGGATCCCAATGGGAAACGGAATTCCACCGATAACGGGATCCTAAACGGAATCAGGATCCTAATGTCATCGGGATCCAACCTGAAAACAGGTTGCCACCGGGATCAGGACCCCACCAGGATCGGAACCCCCCTGGAAAACAGGATCCCACCAGGATTGGCATCCCACTGGAAAACGGGATCCCGACAGGCTCGGGAACCTAGAAGTATCAAGATCCCACAGGTATCTTGATGCCACTAGGATTGTATTTCAAAGAGGATTGGGATCCCACCTGAAAAGGGTAGCCCCACACATGGATCAGGACACCCTTTGAATTGGAAAACAAAAGGTTTACACAAGTTGTTTTTTTTATAGGAGACAAATTTATTGTTGAATTATTTTATTTACTATGGGGTGTTTTTTTTTGTTTTTTTACATGGGTCTTAATTTCAATGTTAATTAAAAAAAAGGTCAAGAAGTTGTTTTTCTGAATGCAATCCCAGGCAGTGTGCCAGGTATACTGTCTATAGATGAATAGATATATCAAAGTGAACATTTGTTTGTTTGTGGGTTTCTTTGTTTGTTCCAAGTAGGTTTCTACATGGATTGATGGATCTTGACCTAACTTGGCACATATATCCATCATTATCCTGAAGAAACTTTTAGAGGAACTTGAACTTTTTATAACATTTTGTTTGGGGCCTATAAAAATAACTATAAAATCCCATTTACTTCACAAAGACAAAGGGCACTAACAATAGTCCTTGTCCGCCATGGGGAGGGAGTGAACATTTTTCTTTATGGCTATCCAAGGCTTCCTCACTAGGGCGTTGTGAAATATTACACAATTTTCGTAATTTTATTTCCACTTTTAATCCAACGTGACATCTTTCGGTCGTGGTGCAAACAGTAACACACTTGAGTAACCACTGTTTGCAGTTAAAAGATGGCGCTTAGTGACTTACATATGTGTTATATTTATTTTTATCCAACCCTTTATTTTGTTTTGTTTATGTATTCGCTATTTCGAAGTGTACTTGTTAGAATTTAACACAGGGAAGCTGGTGAAAACCTAAATTACAAAATCTTTAGCAGGACGACCATAGCCCAACAAAATATAGTAACATGCATGTTGAGCATAAGGTGGACTTAATATTACTGTAATACCTCTACTACTTAGTACTTTCTGAGGATATCTAGCGAGTTAATTTGTGAAAATACATGGCAACATAATGACGATAATGCCTACAAAACATTGTTTGATATTTTTACAGCATTCGAGATATAAATATGCTATTTTTAGACTTTCAGAGTTTCAGGATGAATATTGTAGAGTTTTTTAATAATATATGTACATTCTGTAGAGGCCCACCCCCTATCATTATGAAAATGTGACAGTGTTAATTTTCAGACTTTAATATTTGTTTTTTGGGTCTTCTGGCTCCTCTTGATCTTTGAGGGTTAAAGACTAGTGCTTGTCTTGCTATATTTGGCATAGGTAAGGTATGACCTATCCATCTCCCATCTTGTCCAAGTTTTGGCTCCACTGTGATTTGGGCTGTCATTTCCCTCAGGGTTGTGTTTGGAATTTTGGATGTTGAGGATTTTATGAAGGCAAATATTCAAGAAAAGTTTTTTCCTGTCTTTCAAAAAAGGGTGTAGTTTGTGGGGGAATGTAGGATAATATATGGGAGACTGCGTAAAAGCTGTGTGAATTAAATTAATAGTGAAACAAGATATGTTTAGGCTTTAAAAAAAAGATACAACCATTAAATGGACATTTCGACTAAATGGCCTCTTCAGCAGACAATGTAAAACAAGAAAAACAAATTATTTGACTTGAAAAACTTAAGTATTCCCAAATCGGTGGGAATTTAGCAGGCCAAAAAAGGGTGTGTTAGATGGAAGAGGATACAATGAATGCAAAGTACCATATGCTTCAACCAGAGGTAATGATGAATCTTTGAACCTGCACATCTCTTTTAAAAATTAATGAAATGAACAAATAATATCTCAAATAAATTGCAAAATAAATTTTTTGTGAGTATGCTTAAATTGTTAAATTCAAATAATCTTCTCTTTTTTCAAAATTAAAATTTAAAAAACTTTGTCTTATTTGGTTATCAAGCAACAATACAAAAAAGTGATTTCATATTATTATCCTCATTTTATAGATACTATTTATAATATTTTATTTTAAAATGCAGCACTTGTCAAAGTAATTAAACCCTTCCAAAGGTACATGCTATTAAATTGAAATTGAGAGATGATTAAGAAATTGAGACAGACCTGTCCTTCAACTGAAGAAGATAACAGACTAAACAATAGCCAGCACAACTCTGAACAAAGTTCTTCTGAGCTGTCAAAAACTCTTCACTGGTGACAGGTCCAAACTCATGAATGAAGTAGTCCAGAAGGGAGAGCTTGCTGTGTTTTTTAATCTGGTGCAGGGACACAGCATTTACTACAGGCTCAATCATGCCACTGTCTCTTGATGTTACAACAATCTTATACGGCTTAATCCACAGCGGAAGGTGTTCCTCAATCCAAAACATCTGCCAATTTAGAAAAATGGTTTATTATCAACAAAAAGGTCTACTATATATAAAGACAAGCTCAAATCTGAGACAGAATAAGATAAGATAAGATTCTTTTATTGATCCAAATAAATGGAAATGTTTTTTGATTGCATTATACATTTTCAGCACAAAAATAAAACAATTTGAACACAAGACATTTATAATAAATTATTTCAAACAGCCATTCAGTGAGTTCTCTTAGCAAAATGATCAATAAATTGATCGTGGGCCCTTAAGATATAGAAGAAATCAGGGACTTATTAGTTCTCATTCAGATGTGTGACTTCAGAGGAAGCACGCCGGTAAATTCGTACAGATTGGGGAACAAAAGAATTTTTATATCGGTCAGTCCTCGCCCTGATGGAAAGAATTCGTCCCGAATGGCCCGATCCTAAGTATCTAGGATGAAGAGGGTGGGATGTATCATCCAAAATGTGTTTAGTTTTGCGAAAAATCTTTCTTCAAATAGTTCTTCAAGTGACGGATGTTTAGTTTGTGTTATGTTTCTAGCTTTCTTGATTAGTCGGTTTATCTGGTGTTTAATATCAGACGTTGAATTTCCACACCAGCAGGTAATACTGAAATTAAGCAGGCTTCCAATAGTTGCACTGTAGAATAAGTTAACGACTTGCTTGTTTACGCCAAAATTGTAGTTTTTTGAGGTAGAACAGTCTTTGGTTGAATTTCTTATATAGGATTTGGCCGTGTTAGCTTATTATTAATGGTGACACCTAAGTACTTGTACGCCTCCACTTTCTCCACATTTTGATTTTTTATGTTGAGATCTGTAATCTGGTGTTCTTCCCCTCCTGAAATCAACAACAATTTCTTTTGTTTTTGAGACATTCAACTGGAGAAAATTTTCATCGCACCAATTGATAAAGCTTGTTACTAAGTTACGGTACAGGCCTTCTCCTTCAGATATTAAGCCAACAATGGTGGTATCATCAGCAAATTTTAAGATTGGAACAGTGTTGCTTGAGCTTTGAATATCATTTGTATATATTGCATACAGTACAGGAGAGAGAACGCAGCCTTGTGGTGCAAATACATCAATTTAATACCATGCAAAGTGCTAAAAATTAAACTTTTACATGTTTGTGCATCAAATTGTATTTGACACTGCCTATTCCTAAAAATATCATGTGCATGATTAATTTGTCTAAATCATTAGCATTTTTAACTAAATTTTATGTACATAAAACTATATTTATTAAATTATTGTACTCTCTAGAAAAAAATTATTTAAAAATAATTATAGATCTAGTATAATTTATGAAGAGGAAGTCGAAGTCCTTTGTTATCAAACCACCAAAAACATACTAAATATTGAGGGAAAGATAAAAACCCATAAGACAGCATATTCTAAAATGTTGTCAGTTTAAACATCTCTAATAATTAATTTTATGCCTAAACAAAACAAATAATTTGATAGATGCAAAACAACTCACACCCCCCATAACGTTTTTAACACAAAATATTATAATTTTAAAAAAGAATGTTATGAAATTTTAGATAGGCTTATACAATTTAAGTCCCATAATATCAAGGGTTACAAAAATAATAATTATTGTACTCCAGTTGTGAATCCATTTTCTTCAAATAATTTACAAAATGATTTATGATTTCTTATCATATATATACCGTATATAATATTATATTTATAATATTATATATATATATAAATATATATGTTACCATCCTTCCGTCTTTGCGAAATGATGGAGTAGCTATGTAGTCCTGCACTTTGATGAGTGGCTCACTAGGCCAAGCCTAGAATGACAATCTCAACTGCTTTTCTCGCTGGAGAATATTGATTCCTGGTAAGATTTTGACTTCCGTATTGCTCTTTGTGTTGCAAGGGCCTCGTTTCAAGTATCTTCTGCCTTTTTTACAATGCTGTTCGCCAGGTGGAAAATTTTTCAGCAATGAGCTCCCATTGGTTGTTTTCAATATTGGCTTCCCTCATGCTCCTTTTGCAAACGTCGTCCAATAAGTCTAGTCCCTTCTGCCAACTCTCCATAAACCAGCATCTTTGAGATACGGCCTTCCTCCATTCTCCTTACATGGCCTAAACAGAGAAGGCCCCTCTTGCTAAGAGTGGAGAATATGCACATTCCAAGACCTCTGTGTTAGGCACATTGCCCTTCCATCGAATGCGTAAAATGCGACGCAGACATCTTTGGCGGAAGCTGTTGAGTTCCGCTCCTGACTGGTGTATGTGGTCCACACTTCGCTACCATATAGGAGCGTGCTAAGCACGCATGCCTGATAGACACTTATTTTTGTTTTATCTGTTAGAGTGAGATTATTCCACACCCGCTTATACAGTTTAGCCATAGTTGCTGCTGCTCTTGCGATCCTGATATTTATCTCTTCATCAATGGAGAGAGCACTAGAAATATTGGATCCAAGTTATGTGAAATGCTCAACAACCGAAAGAGTATGGCCTTCAATAGATATGATTTGAGGGGACAGTGCTTCTTGCATTATTACATGTGTTTTCTGTAAACTAATCAAAAGTCCAAACTCTTTACAAGCGTGTGATAGATGATTATCCAGCCTCTGCAGACCTTCTTCTGTGTGAGATGTTAAGGCGGCATCGCCAGCAAACAGCAGTTCACGAATCAGTACCTTTTTTACTTTAGTCTTTGCACAAAGGCGGCGATATTGAACAGCCTACCATCAGATCTGGTATGGATGTAAACTCCATCTTCACAGTACCTGAAGGCAAATTGAAGGAGCATCGAGAAGAAAATGGAGAAGAGCGTTGGTGCCAGTACACAACCCTGTTTTACTCCGGTGCTGACTGGGAATGACTCAGAGACAGCGCCATTGAAGGTTACTGTGCTGTGCATATTTTTTTAAAATGACTATACGATTGTGAGTAAGCGTGGGGGACAACCTATTCTTTGCAAGATGCTGAAAAGGCATCTCCGACTTACCAAGTCAAATGCCTTTGTCAGATAATAATAATAATAATAATAATAAGGGGTCTTATATAGCGCGGTACCCCAGCCTAGGGCTGGGCTCACCGCGCTGTACATAAAATTTTTTTATCAAAAGAGACATAATCATGACATTATGACAATACATTTATGAACTAAAGAACAGCAATGTATATTCACCCACCCCACCACATAACTTTTACAAGGCAAACCATGGATGGCAGCCAGCAAGATCATTTATCGGTCAGAGGAAGGGAATCATTCAGGGTAGTATAATTTAAAAAGATATGTTTTGAGTGCAGTTTTGAAGGCCTGGGTGGTTGGTATATTGCGTATGTGTAGTGGCAAAGAATTCCATTGTTTGGGGGCGCAGAAAGAGAAAGATAGTTCACCATATGTTTTAGTGTGTGTCTTGGGAACGGACAGAATACGCGTGTCTGCAGAGGAGCGATGCTGTCGAAGGGGTGAATAGACAGAAAGAAGTTCGGTTAGATAGGAAGGGCAGGAATCCAAGAAAAAGATCTATGAAAGCAATATAAAGAGGCATATGCTGTTCATGACATTTCTCTTGCATTTGGCGTAATGAGAATATCATGTCTATTGTAAGGCGCCCACTCTGGATGCCACACAAGGACTCTGGGTAGATGCGGTTAGCCAGACTCTGCAATCGTTTGAGGGCAACACAGGCAAAAGTCTTTCCAACTAAGCCAAGGATAGAAATTCCTCAGTAGCTATTGCAATCACTTCGGTCCCCTTTATTTTTGTACAATGTTACGATGTTGGCGTCTCTCATGTCCTGGGGAATGTGACCTGTTTCCCAACACACATAGATGTATATAAAAGTGAAAGTTGGTTAGTTTGTTTGTGGCTTTTTCCCGCATACATTTCTACAAGAACATGGATTGATGGATCTTGACCAAACTTGGCACATATATCCATCATTATCCGGAAGGAGCTCTTGTGGAGTTATGAACTTTTTATAACATCCCGTTTGAGGCTGGAGGCTCTAAATTTTGTATATTATAATATGAGCTATATAATATAAATTAAATTAACAACAAATACTCCTTCACGAATAGATGGATCTTGACCAAACTTATTACATACACATGATTATCCATATTCAAATACAGAAGGGTAATGAACTCATAAGATCCATTCCTATGGCTTCGGGGCCCCATTTCATTTTTTTTCTAATATAAGCTATATAAATAGGCTTCTATAGGTTCCATTTGAGTTGATGGATATAGGCAGTGGCCTAGCTTGATATCAATACTCTTCATAGTCATAACTGAAATATCGATTGATTTAAAATGAATAATATCGATCCATTAAGGGCCGGTCAAGAGTTTTCCAGAAAGTTCGATAATGTAAAGAAAGCAATTATTACCCAATTTAATGGGACAACTTTTAAATTTTAACTTTTAAGAAGGGTCCCCATCTCAGGCAAAACTAAATCGGTACATTTATGGAATGGGCCCCATTAAATGTAAAATAGTTATAGAAGTGCAATAGGTTGTTCAATTTTTCGTATTCAAAAAAATTATTATGTAGAAGTCATTTTTACACAATTCGAGGAGGATCTTAAATTTAATCTAGAATGTTCTATATTGTTCTACGGGGATATATTTTGGGATCTAAAAGGTTATTAAAATTTTAAGTCTGTTAAGTTCTATTCATTTCTATAATTTCATGGGGATTTTCTCTAAACATAACCTTTGTACTCCTACCGGGAACAAACTCCCAGTAGGAACATGATCCCACCAAGGAACAGGATCCTAATGGGGAACAACTTGTATCTTTAAACTGGAACCCACCAGTAACCCGATCCATTGGGTAATGGGATCAAATCAGGATCCTATCTAGAAACGGGATCCCATCGGAGAAGAGGACCGCATCTGGAAATGGGATCCCATCAGAAAATGGGATCCTCACTGGGATCCTGATACTGACAGCATCAGTAACCCACCGGAATCAAGATCCCACCGGGATTGGGAAACGGGATCCCACCTGTATCTGGATACTGATTCCCCCCCCCCCCCCCCCCCCTTTGGGATCCTATCGGGGATGAAAGGTTTACAAAAGTTATTATATGTGTCTTCATAGAAGAGATCCGATTGGGATCCTATCGGGGATGAAAGGTTTACAAAAGTTATTATATGTGTCTTCATAGAAGAGATCCGATTGGGATCCTATCGGGGATGAAAGGTTTACAAAAGTTATTATATGTGTCTTCATAGAAGAGATCCGATTGGGATCCTATCGGGGATGAAAGGTTTACAAAAGTTATTATATGTGTCTTCATAGAAGACAAATTAATTATTTTACTTTTTTACTACAGCAGTGTTTTTTTTCTTCTCATTTTGCTTAATTTAAATGTGAATTAAAAGGCTGTAGCATTTTTTCCACATGCAATCCCGTGCAACGTTGGATATATTGTCTGTACAAAAAAACCCTTGAATACAAATATTTGTTTATTAATAAACCATATTTTACCTGTAACCTTTTCAACACTTGGTAGACAAGAAGCTCTTGCCTAAGGTCATCTCCCACTTTCACTATGACAGACATCAGCTGCCAGTTTGGCAAATGGCCATAAGGGGATGTTTCACGAATGCGAGCCACTTTATCTTCCCACGGTTCCTTGAGAGCTGCAGCAGAAGGATCTTCTGGATCACGCTGAAGACAAGGGAAAAAAGTTTGAAAGTACCATCATCATCATTGGCTCTACAGGATTGGAGGGCTCTGATCTGTACAACCTGATCCATAATCTGGGAGTGGTTGAGCTAAATTGCTCTCTTTGGCTCCAGGGAGCTATTTAGCAATCATCTCCATGTGGTGTGGCATGGCGGTCAGTACGTGAAAACAATTTGAAAAAGCTAAAGGGGTCATGCAAACTCTTCTGTCCCCCAAGACAAAATCAAAGATTAAAAGATCCCTTGAGACTAAGCAGTGTACCGAATTTCAGCTCTGTTGCATTCTGCAAACCAGTAATTGCAGCTGAATCTGATAGCTTAACCAAAGAAAATCTATGCACCATGATATTATGAAATTACCGGTACTATATATATAGTAAGTAACAAAAGATAGTTACTTTAGAAACTTTATGTTTCTTGACCATTGAATCTCATGTCATTTCTATGTGCAGAATATCCTGTGTGCCAGCTACTCTATTTATTCAGAACTAGCTATGGGCTACTATAGTGTTATGGCCCAGTAACAAAAGCCTAGAGCAGGGGTCTCAAACTCAAATTATCCAGGGGCAGCAGGAGGTAGAATCTGAGTGGGACTGGACCGCAACAAAACATTTAGCCCATCATATCCTTAGTAAAAAATAAAATTCCCGGTGATCTGAAGTAAAAAATATTCAGCTAATAAATGCTAAGAAAATAACGAGCTTCTAGTAAGACGAAAAATAATAAAATAACAATCTAAATATGGAGGTTCCCACTGGTGATTTTAAAACGTAAACTCATTCAAACTGAAGGCAGGAGCAGGCCATATTTATGAATTATTGATGTGAAGGAAGATGCTATTCTAGGGAGAATGAATTTTGATTTTTTTTTTTATAGGAGAAATTTAATAGTAGAAAATGCCTTTTTGAGTAATTCTATTTTGAAAGTGATCAAGCTGACAGGCTCGGAATTTCCCTCAATCGTCACCCGTACAAACTAGCGGCAATTTTTTTAAAAGGGATTTTTTGATACTGTATCAGATTGCTACGATTTACACAATTATGCTTGTTCATTACCCACTAACTGACTTTTTAAACTTTTGATATATGTATAAAATGCTATAAAATAAAAACTTTTAGTCTATTTTTAGTTTTTACCATTTTAATCAACGTACAAACCTATACAAACATAATAATAGTTGATGAGATTCGACTGAAACCATCGTGGAGGGTCACATTATAGATATGAGAATGGGGAAAACGTGCGGGCCGCATGAACACTAAACTTTGCTCATCTCGACATTTTAATGGTGGCTTCCATTGCTATTTTAAGGTGTTCCGTCATTTTATATTAATTTTTTTTGTAGCTGGTGACCTCTATAAATGATTTAAAATATGTGACCTTGAAATTATGTCAAACGGCATAACAGCCCCGGGTGAATATTTTATGCCGTTTTTCACATTGTATCTTATTCAAATATGGCTAAGGACTTATTTAGGCTTCAACAATCATAAAATTAAAAAAATTCTGCAAGTAAGACAATTTTATTGTAAGTGTAAAAAAAATGTGCATGCATAAATTATGCATAAATCATTTGCAAAAATGTTGAGATTTCAATTTGATTCATAAAGATTGTGTTAGTTTATTCAATTCCTAACAAGAATATATTTAGTTTTATATTTGTATAGTATTAAGTTTATTTTTAATAAATTATTTTGCAAGTTAAGTGCAGGGCTTGTGAAAAGGGCTCAATCTAATTTCTAGCTAAATTTAATAAATATTTGCAATTATCACTTTTGTTATTTTTATCTTCAGTACATTTAATTAAACAGACAAAACTTTTAACACCAACATACAGCAATGATGTCATCATCTTCGTGAGACCAGCTGTCTGCATCATCAACTGAGACTATTTCCATAGAACAAAACGCGCTTGCAGTATTTTTAAGACCCCCACTTAGAGCAGTTATTTTATTAATCAGCCCTATCTGGTAGCATTAGTGACATTGTTGCTTAGAGAATTATGTATTTTGATTATTGAAGAGTTGTCCAAACAGGCAAAAGAAGGAGAAATCAGAAGCTAGGTCAAATTAATGGGGCAGCAAAAATGTTTGTCTTGTCAGTCTAAAATAAATGTTTCAGCCTGACACTAATGAGGTATGACTGCCTTGGCAACAACATTACACTAATGCTATTTTCTTCTCATGCTTGAAATAGGCAGGCAGTAATCTTTAAGCTCTTCAGTCAATCTATATCATTTCCATCAAAGGCCAGTTATTCATATTTTTTAATAAAATGAAGTGCTTCAGTATACAGTAGTGTCTGTATAGTTTGAAGAAACACTTTATTATAATAAATAACTTAGTGCTAGGACGATAATTATTCATCTTTAGCAATCATTTTGTTAAAGCCGAGTGGCCCCACTGACCTCAAATTTCTTTTTCGGAGCAGCCAAATTTTCAGACAGCCGTCTCCTTATGTCTCCAGCTGCTATATATACAGGGTCTTTGCTGTCAGCACTTGCAGAACTTTCGGTAGACAGCTGAGAGATGGTGTCACTTGACCGGCACCGATTAGCAAGCTGAGAGATTTGACGGTGTGAAAATGCAACAACCCATAAATTGAATCAAATTTAAACTTAATAAAAAATTCTTCATCAATTTTCAGCAAAACATTTAGCCTTTTCTTACATATTTTCTAGCTTAATTTAATAAATATTTGCAATTATCACTTTTGTTATTTTATTCTTCAGTACAGCTAATTAAACGGACAAAACTTTTAACACCAACATACAGCAATGATGTCATCATCTTCCTGAGACCAGCAGTCTGCATCATCAAAGTCATGACATGTGCCGTAGACACTAAACTCTGGCCTTGGTGATCCGTTGATGGGCTGCTGGACCAGCTGGGTCAGGTCCTCCTCAGAGCGGGTGAATCGTAAGGTGTTCTCTAGGATCTTGTGGGGCACCTGGCTTGTGGTGGTGTTGTCACACTTTAGGATCTCCACATAGATCATATAGGGAGCCTAAGAACAACATTGCAGTACCGGTATTGCTTTTGGGCCTTCGGAACATTTATTTCTGCTTTGGGCCCCGGTATGATTTACATTTGTTTGAAAACTGAATCTATCTGATGGGCTAGCAATGAACCCTCATTATGACCATATAAAATTCATTTCTTAAATGCTTTCAAATTCTTTGTTAACCAATTTAATATAAAGTTTGACTTATGCACTCTTTCTCCCTTGCTAATGTTATAAGGATAATTTCTGTTGCAGTGGTATTGATCTTAGTGACAGCACACTGACATTGTTGACTCAAGGAAAAATGGGAACAAAACAGGCTGTTTGGGTACTTTTGTTTTAAAGGGGCTGTTTCAGTACTCTCCTTTTAACTCTGTATGTTCCAACTATAGAGAATTCGTGTTTTCGCCAGTTTAGGGGGGGTGGGGGGGTGGTTAAGCTTTTTTAAAAAATTTATTTTTTATTTGGTCAAGAAATAAAAATTATTATTAGAATGAAAAGGGTTGAAATTATAAAAATTAAATTTTTAATTATAATTATCAATTTTTTAAACAAAGAAAGGTTTTTAAATGAACGCAACCGAGACGAATTTACATCATCCATTTTGATCTCTTGTCACGACTCAATTCGAGCTAGCTGCTTCAATAGAAATAATAAAATCCAAAATGAATTTAGAAAATACTGAAATTAACTTTTAACTTAGATGAATCACTAAGTGACTCTTCTGATGATTGGGATACAGAGGAGTATGAAACAACATCGAAGTCAGATATGTATGTTTTTTTTACCTACACAAGTACAGTTTCTAACAATGATAGTCTATGTATCAACATGAATAAGACCAATAAAATTAACATTTCTAAATAATTTGAACAACAAAATATGTTAGGCAATTAAATAGTAGGATTCTAGTTGAAGACCTGTTTATTCCTTACGCTTTCACCGAAGTAACTACATTTTTAAGCCTAAGACTATGGCACTATGACGAGCCTAAAAAAAACTATGGTTTCTGGATTTGTTTCCGTTTATTTGGTTTAATTTTAATTTTTTTTAAATAATGGGGGTGTTTTCAGTAAAAAGTAACTGCATTTTTTGTGTTAACACCGTAAGAAATCAAATAAGAATAACAGTGATTGGCCTTTGTTGGTCTCAAACTCAATAAACCAACCAGAATATTATCTTTTAGAGAATTGTGTTGTTCATACTTAACTACAAATGTGTTTGCCTTTTCTCATCCTTAAGAAACAAACAGCAAGACTATAACCTGTATATTTATTTGTTTTAATTTACATAAGCAGTTGAGTGGATTTGGGCACACAACTTTTTTTTTATTGTAAACCAGCTCCCACACGCCACAAATTGACCAAACTACTCTTTGCAGCTTGAAACTACATTTTGAGAGCTGAAAACGACACTGACAACAACCCAGGGGTAAGTAAGTCTTACAATGTTGTAATGATAATTTGATTTTCCAATCATGTTTTTTTATATTATCATAATTGTTATACTATTTTTATATCTGTGTTAGATCAATAAACTCCTGCTTTTATGTCATTCTGAACTGCAGTTTAAAAATAAACTATTTATCGTCCATTTGAAATCTCTTCAAACTCATTTTGAAAATTTGTAAGTAAAACAATGCTTATGCCAACCACATGAGAGAAGAAAAAAAAAAAGTACCTCTACACTAACTGGAAGAAAATAACACTTACAGATATCTACATTTTTTTTTCTTGACTTATGTACATGACATGGGCGCCGCAGAGGGAGGCAAAGGGGGGGGGGTGCACTAGCCCCCCCTGGATTGATTGGATAAATTTTTTTAGTAAATTAAAACTAAATTAAAACATTACTAAAAAAATTTTGCCCCCCCCCCCTCCCCCCCGGAAAGTTAATCGATTTTTTTGTCCCCCCCCTTAGAAAGTTTTCTGCGGGCGCCCATGGTACATGAGCCTAATTCTATGCTGTGGTGTTACTGACTCGAAAAGAAAGACATCAGACTACAATGGCAATTAAATGTTTGAAATGTTATAAACATTTCTGTATAAGTGGAATAACTGTTTATTGTTAGAACCCCCTCTAAGCTTAGTAGACTCTAAGTCTGTGTCTGTATTTGTTTAGGCTTGATTTAATCATGTAAGCTCTAGGTTTCTTCTAATTATTTTTCTATTTATTAAAGTTTATTAAAATTTCAACGATTTAAAAACAAAATTATTCAAATTATTTGTTATAATTTATTTAAATGCATTTGTATTGTATTTGAACTTTTAAATATTGAAAAATGGGTTTTAAAGTTTGCATTTGAATAATTCGAATAATGAGATCATTAGCTAAAAACACTATTTACGCAGACCTGTTTACCCTCTAACTCTTAAAATCGTACAATATCATCACAAAATCGTCCAATACCTTATATTTATAGTTATAAATAAACATACAGTATACACCTCAAAATCGTACATTGTACACCAAAATCGTAAGAGTAAAAAGGTCTGTTTATGCAAGTTTCACACATTATATTTAAAAAAAAAAAAAAAAGTTGTATTAGTAAAATTCTTTTTTTTACATTTTTTTATATTATATTGCAGATTAAATAACAATAAATTTTGAATTATTTCTTTTTTTTCTTTTTTATATTAAGGTAAAAAGGTCTGTTTATGCAAGTTTCACACATTATATTTAAAAAAAAAAAAAAAAGTTGTATTAGTAAAATTCTTTTCTTTACATTTTTGTATATTATATTGCAGATTAAATAACAATAAATTTTGAATTATTTCTTCTTCTTCTTCTTTATCTTAAGGGCCCATTTTATCATTTTGGCTCCTATGCATTTCTAGTTTTTTTTCCTTCTTAAAATATGTTGTTTGAGTAAAATGATGGGTATTAATTAGCTACTCTTTTTATGATATCCCATAACGTGAGATGAACTAAAGAAGAAGAAAAAAAAAAAAGAAGAAAAAAAACCATTGGACTGCACAAATTTAAAGGGCTGTTTCATTATTTTCCTTTTACTTTTAAAGGTCTGTTTCATTATTTCCCTGTTACTTTTAAAATCCCGTTTCATTATTTTACTTTTACAGGCTTTTTTCATTATTTCCCTGTTATTTTCACAAGCATGTTTCATTATTTCCCTGTTATTTTCACACGCTTGTTTCATTATTTTCCTATTATTTTCACAAGCTTTTTTCAGTATTTTCCTGTTATTTTAAAGGCCTATTTCAGTTTCAGTGCTTACCTTTTCTTTTGAGTTGAGCACGACAGCTTGTGTGTGTGGTATCCTGGCTACATGGTGATTTCGGGAGTGGGAAATAGGCAGCCAGACCCTTGCAGGAAGGTTCAAATTGAGCATGGCCAGTTCAGCTATCAGTTGGGAAGCTTGGGAAAGAGGACATATTATAACCTGATCCATGCTATTTTTAGGATGAAGAATAAGTAAGCATGTTTATTGACTTATATTTAGAGCTAGTGTGCCCACCCTCTAAACGTATGTTGTCTTATAATTATATTTTATCCAACTTTTTCTTCATTCCAATACCGGTAATAAAATATTTTTTGACTTTATGTCATATGTAAATGTCATTTTAAAATGTTAAAATGACAGAATGAAAACAATAAAACTTATCTGATCATTTTGACTGATTTGAAAACCATTTTAGACATTTGTAGTACATTTTTATATTTGTAAACTTGGAAATATGACTTAGAAAAAGCAAATTTAAAAAAAGAGAAGGATGACTTCATTGACTTATTTCAATATCTTGCTCACTTTGAAGGGGAGAACATGGCTGAGCACAGAATTTTACACTTTTCTGCCTGACTTAAGCTAAATATTTTATTAAGTCCTATTTTTAAACATTCTACAAACAGTTAATTTTGTCACAATGGCACCAATAATTAATTTTGTCACAATGGCACCAATAGTTAATTTTGTCACAATGGCACCAAATAGTTTATTTTATCAAAATGGTGTTTTAAAAATGAGGGATTGAGGGGGGGGGGGGGGGGGGAGGAGAGATGTGTTTAAGCGAGCACTATCGTGAAATCAGTAGGGTGTGTTAGTTTTCAAATANGGAGGGGGGGGGGGGGGGGGGGGGGGGGTGTGGAGAGATGTGTTTAAGCCAGCACTATCTGGAAATCAGTAGGGTGTGTTTATTTTCAAATAATTCTTCAAATTTTCAGCAATTGTCCTGATCCAAATGAGAGCATCTCTAATTTTGGGGGTAAAGTGGTCTTACTTCTGTGCTCTTTAGTTGGCAGCAACTGGAGCTTCTTGCCAATGTTGAGGAGAGACTTGATGAATTCTTCCTCTGGGAGTAATCTAGGGGCCTACACAAAGAAAATAATTGAAAACATATTATATAGACCAGTTCAGCGACAAGGTCAAAGTTCAAAGGCATGTTGCAAAATTTCAGTATAAAAAGAACAACATTAAAGTAAAGCCAGGTTTTTGTGCCATATGACCTAACATGATTGACTAATAATAAGTATAATTCATATAGATCTAATTCGATTTTTAAAAAAAAATAATTTTTAAATAGAAAGAAAAAAAAATTTATTGCAAAGTGTTAAAATTTCAACAACTTGTCAAACATATAAGAGGAAATAACAGAAGCCTAAAAGCCCTTACACTTACATCACACTGGCACACAGTCTCCCGCCCCTTCAAATCATTCAAGACGGCCTCTGACTTAGAGTAACACTGGCATCCGTTGTCAAATGCACGACCAGATGACAGGTCACCGAAAAGATGGGCACTAGTGGGATGCAGGGCCGGTGTGGTCTCACTGTGCTTCATCAGAATACCTGGACATAATTTAGATTTGTGGTCCGTGAGGAGAATAATTAATCCAATCTATTTGAATCTGTGTGGGTGTTTTATGATTGTCTGTTATAGACAAACATGACTTGAGAACATATAACCAAGTGGCTTTAAATACAGGGTGTAATTTTAACTCACCAGTTGCTTCTGACCTTGACCTCTGATGTGTCTTTTTAACCACAGTGCTGGCTGCAGCCTGGCTCAGTTGCGGGGTTGTGGACAAAAGTGCAAGGGCCACCGAAGTCTGGCTGCTACCTATCAAGTTGACAGGAACAGATAGATTGGTGGGGTTGGTCAAAACAAGCTTCCCACCCCCTGAGGGTGTTCGCTGCCTCTGAGAGTAACTGTAAGCGGTTGGAGCTCTGGGATTGCCAGTTGGACTCTGTATCTGGGGCCTGATTTTTAAAGGCATTAAATTTACAAACATTTATTTTTTATTTTAGGTGTATGAGCTTGTTTGATTTCCACAAACAAATTATGGCATGTTAATTACTGATCTATTAAACGGTCTGTGAAGGCTGATGGAACAGCATTGTTAAGCTCATACTATTTATAATGGTTACATTTAGCATTGTAGCATTACAATATGTAGCTCAGAGGATCATGCTTGAATAACATCATGAAGACAACTTAACACAAACAGATACTCATACACACACACCCACACATACATACAAAAAAAAGGCTAACTGACAAAAGAAGACAACTTAACACAAACAGATACTCATACGCACACACACCCACACACGATACATACCAAAAAAAAAGCCCAACTGACCTAAGAACACAACACACACACCCACACACAATACATACCAAAAAAAAGCCCAACTGACCTAAGAACACAACACACATACCCACACACACCCACACACAATAAATAACAAAAAAGCCCAACTGACCTAAGCAAACAACACACACACCCACACACAATACATACAAAAAAAAGCCCAACTGACCTAAGCAAACAACACACACACCCACACACAATACATACAAAAAAAAAGCCCAACAGACCTAAGCAAAAAACAAGTAAAAAAAAAGAAAATATAAGTAACATACTATAAATCACACTCAAATCAAATAAATAGAATACTGACCTAAGCAAACAACACACACACCCACACACAATACATACAAAAAAAAGCCCAACTGACCTAAGCAAACAACACACACACCCACACACAATACATACAAAAAAAAAGCCCAACTGACCTAAGCAAAAAACAAGTAAAAAAAAAGTTTTTTTTAGTAACCTCCTATTAATCACACTCAAATCAAGTAAATAGAAGGTGGTAAAAAAACAAGGTGACAGTTACACAAGATAGCACAGATTGAGACAATGCTGAACATTTACAGCACTGAAATTGACATTTACAGCTCAAAGGCAAAGTGAAAATCTATGGCACTAAGTTGTTAGATTAATTCCATTTTCATTTTTTTAAAAATAATAATTTTAAAAAAGTATTCACAGGAGACAAATTACCTCAGTTCCTCACTCAGGATCATGTCCCTCAGCTTGATCCCCTGGGAATTTTTCCAGTTGGGTTTCAGTGTGTCGGCAGAGTAGGCATTCAACAGCCAGGCAGCATTGACAGAGAACTCAATCGAGTTGCGACATCTAAGACAATTCAACAATATTTGTAAAAATCCATCAGGTTACAAGAAATATAAAGGTTGAGTTTTTCAAGGAAGTCTTAAACATTTCATCTGATGTTAAATTTCAACTAATCAGTGTATTCTAACAAACACAATATTATTGTTCATTTCAACAAATGAGCGTATTATAACAAAAATATTTTCAAACTGCAATTTCTTAGGGAAAGACCATATTTTGATCAAGTAAAATGTCTCACAAAATTAAGCTTTTTATTGAAATTAGGTTTTCCTAGTCCAGTGGTTCTCAACCTTCCTAATGCCGCAACCCTTTAATACAGTTTCCAACCACAAAATTATTTTCGTTGCTACTTCATAACTTCATAGAGTATATGTGTTTTCCGATGTTCTTAGGCCACCCCTGGAAAAGGGTTGTTCGATCCCCAAAGGGGTTGTGACCAACAGGTTGAGAACCGCTGTCTTAGACATATAGTGGTTGCTGAAGAAATGTATGGTATTAAGCTGATACACTTGAGACAGTTCATGTGAAAAGCACAGAGATCATTTTCATTTTTAAGATGTGGAAAGGGCAACAGCACATGCCAGAATAATCCTCAAAAAAGTTTTTTTTTTTTTTTTAGGAGGGCTCTATGTGTCTGTGTGGTTTTTAGTTACAAATCATCATTTGAAAATTGTACTGTAAAATTTTAAGGACTTCCGATAAAACATGACATACAAAGGGCTGATGTATATTATTTTGAAAATATGATATTGTTTATCTACCTATGCTACAAAAGACACTTTTTTAGGCATTTGTGAAATATGTGACATTTCCCATCAATCAATCTGTAAAGCAGTATGATCAGTATCAGAACTGTCAAGAAATAAAAATAGAAACTGAATCTTAATGAATCAGAGCCATAAAACAACAACACAGATCTATCATGAAAATACAGATGTGCACATTTTTAGAAATATCATTTTTATTGAATCTGTTTGGAATTTGTTAGATTTTTACCTCAGGCCTATACCATCCTGTCACCTCAGGGTGACAGAGATATGACACAATTTCTCAGTCAACCTCTTTTATCCAATCAATCATTTTGCTGACCTCACAGACATATGAGGCCTTGCATTTTAGAAAGTGGTCCAAAGATTTTTTTATAGCCTTAAAACGAAAAAATTAACTTCACAATGATCCTTCCCTTGGGCTCCATTCTACAGTGTCCTGGTTTATACAAGCTGTTACCACCTTGTGCAAACAGGACCAGGACAAGGACATTAGCCTGAGATACTGTCATTGATTTTAAAATGGCAAACTGACACATTTTCCCTAAAGCTTAAAAAAATCAGATTGGCTCATTCATACAATACTTATATGCCCCAATGGCTGAA
This sequence comes from Lymnaea stagnalis, assembly GCA_964033795.1. Classification (NCBI taxonomy): domain Eukaryota; kingdom Metazoa; phylum Mollusca; class Gastropoda; family Lymnaeidae; genus Lymnaea; species Lymnaea stagnalis. Next base: position 848,266 of record CAXITT010000211.1, on the reverse strand, counting down.
GGATCCGAATACACACACCCCTGGTCATATAAACATTGATAAATACAGTAGAGCATTAGCTGCCGTGACTAACCAGTACAAACATTGCATTTAGTGAAGTGAGAAAGGCTAACCCATGTTTCTTTCAAATGAGAACCTCTTCTACCTAAGAATTTTATCTTAGTAAACTGACATTTTTCAGTGAATATTTGTTTAATGGAAGAACAAACCCATAGTAAACAATGGCCTTCTTTATAAGTAACTAGAATCTCTTACAAAAACAACAACCACTATTACATACCTCCTCTCACAACACACTAGTCAATTATTATAAGCTTTTTCAAGGTTTTCTGCTACTTTTATGAATAAACAGACCTTTTCTATTGATACACATGTATAATGGTAACAGCAGGATAAAGGTAAGTGTTCAATAGAATCTATGAAAATCATGACATCACCAATAATATACGTAGATATGGTGTATACAGGCCACAATTCAGTCATGTGACACAGTCGTTGCCACACCTCGACACAGACACCACACATGTAAAACACAAACCACACCACAGACACCACACATGTACCAGACACAAACCATGTGGCACAAACGCCACACCTTGATACAGACTCTACTTGTGGGACACAGACACCATACATGAGTGACACATACATCACAAGTGTGATGCTGCCACCACACACCTTGACAGGGTCACCACAGACACCTTTTTACAATGGATGCTACTCTAAATGTGAAAGGCCATATTAGGGTGCAAAGAAATGTTCAATAATAAGCTTTCTTTCCCCCTTGCTAGTTTGGCTCATTTAGCTGGCACGCTAAATAAACCTAGTAAATGAGTAAAAAAAAGTATAGTCAAACCTGTGCATTGTGCTGTTGCATTGCTTTGTTGCGTTCCCTATTTCAGGTTTGACTTTACTTTATTTTCCTCATTTCCTATTTTGCTAACCTGATTGCAGTTTCTCCCCTTATTACCCTAGTAAATTTAAAGGGCTCCAAACCATGATACCATATAAGGGGGATGACATAAAAAGATTGCACACCACTCCCAAATGTCATTGACTATAATGAGTCTGTTTAAATAAAAATGCAATGCAGACAATTTTTTAACATTTTTAACAGCTTTGATCTACAAAGATCAGCGATGTTGTTTTAAATCCAAGCCCTACCTAAAGCTAACGGGGACACACTTTTTCCAACAATCTTGCAAAATGGCTTGAGAATTGAGTTACTACTGTCTAGGGTACAGGTAGAAAATGACAAAGTTGTTACTGATATTGACTGCAGATATGCAAGAACTTCGCAATCTATGGGTATTTTTGGTTACAGCATTGAAAATGGCTGCGGGCATCACAGACACAGATGATGTACATGTTTCATAACCATGAAGATTCATTGAGCTTGTTTTGCCAAGTTTAGTATGCTCCATCAAACTCGGGAAATGGCCTAGATAATAAGTGTTAAACTCAAGACCCGCGGGCCATATCAGACCCGGCGTACAATTATATCAGGCCCGAGAGGTCTTGACCGGCATACAGTTATCAGGCCCAAGAGGTCTTGACCGGCGTACAGTTATATCAGGCCCAAGAGGTCTTGACTCGATTAGTTATATCAGGCCAGAGAGGTCTTGACCGACATAGTTATATCAGGTCCGAGAGGTCTTGACAGGCGTACAGTTAAATAAGGCCTGAGAAGTCTTGACCAGTGTACAGTTATATCAGGCCCGAGAGGTCTTGACCAGCGTACAGTTATATCAGGCCCAAGAGGTCTTGACCGGAGTACAATTATATCCGGTCCGAGAGCGAAATTTAGGCAAAAATATTTTTGTAATGGCCCTGCAACATAAATTGCAAATCAAATACCATAATTAGCAGCCTTGCCAAATGATGGGCTACCTGAGAGCGTTCTCGCTTAAAACAGAATAAGAAAAATTAACAGTTGTGTAGTGAGTGGATGTAACAGAAACCTAGCAATGTTCTGTTGCTCAAATTGGATGGCACAAAGGAAATGAAATAAATGTAGTGCCCGGATATAACATCACCTTTTCCCGCTACGGCAAACAGGATATTAATCAAGCGTCTGTCCGTAGATGCACAATCATTTTTTAAAATCAAAGCTAGCATTAAAATGGCCAATTTAAGAGGAATCTAACATCACTGCAGATGTTTTTCAACAAAGTAAAATCACAAATTGAACCTGATGTGAAAGCAAGTTTTATTGTGGTGGAGGAGCTCGCAAAATCTGGCAGACCATTTACAGAATAAGAGTTTCTGAAGAGCTGCATGATGAAAGTGTGCAAATGTAAGCCTTAGCAGAAATATGGCTGCTGATCTGATTTGTGAGATGGCCACTGCTGTGAAAACACAGCTGATGGAAAAGGAAAAGACTTTGTTGCATTCTCACTTGCTGTCGATGAAAGTAATGACACGACTGACACTGCACAGCTCTTCATCCGTGGAGTGGACTCCATTTTGAATGTTATAGAACAAATATTGGACATGAAATCCATGCAGGGGATAACAACAGGAAAAGACATTTCAGACAACGCATGTCAAAGTTTAACCAACATGAACCTGCCTTGGGACAAACTTGGACTTACAACAGATGGAGCACAGGCGATTTGTGGCGTAAAAAGTGGACTAGTTGGAAAGATATGGTTAAAGATGCAGGAGAACTGTACTGGTGAACTGATAGCATGTTACAGCATCATACACCAAGGGTCCTGTGTGCTCAAGTCCTCAACATGGATGGTGTAATGAGCACTGTAACACAAACCGGCAACTTTATCAGAGCCAAAGTTTTAAATCACAGCAAATTTCAGCATTTTTTGAAGGAAAAAGACTCAACGTTCGGCGACATGCCTTATCATACAGAGGTGCGGTGGCTAAGTCGGGGAAAAGTTTTAGTATATTTTTCCAGCTGATCGAGGAAATCTGTCAATTAATGGACAGCAAAGGAAAAGATTCCACAGTTTTTCGGGATAAAAAGTGGAAATGTGAGTTGGCATTTCTGTCTGACACAAAACCACTCATTTCAACTACTTGAACCTGCAGCCCCAAAGTCGGAATCACTTGATCACTGATATGCATGATGCAGTGAAGGCATTTCAAGTGAAACTGCGCTTATAGTAGATACAAATGCATCAATGCAACTTGTCTCACTTTTCTTGTTGCCAAGCAATGTTGAACCAAGTCAATGCTATGTTGTTTCCTAATGCACACTTTGCTGAAAAACTTAGCTTACTTAGTGCCGAGTTCGCACAGCGACTTTTAGTGACTTTGAAGCACAGAAAAGTAATTTCGAGCTGCTTTGTAACCCATTTGACAAAGACGTGGAAACTGCACCTGTAAATTTGCAGATAGAGCTAATAGAGCTGCAGTGTAATGGGACACTCAAGGCAAGGTAAGACACAGTTGGGCCAGCACAGTTCACTCGTTTCATTCCTGAAGAGATGCCCCAGCTTAGTCTACATGTGGCTCGAACCTTGAGCATGTTGGGTAGTACATATATGTGTGAGCACTCGTGACCCACCCTAATTAAAAAAAATCAATTTTTTTGTGTCTCTAATACCCAGTGTTCCTACTGTGGAACAAAAGGGAGTTAACCATTTTGTCTTAAATTTATTTTTTGTAAGTGAATTCCTTTTTAAATATGGCTACCCCCATGATACATTGTACTGACAGTGGACTATACATACTTCAAGAATCAATTCGGCCTTATGAGGTAAGTTATAAATTAATGTATTGTTTTGTGTGTATTTGAAAAATGTTTTTACACAAATGACAGTGCAAAGAATTATTAAATTGGTGCTAATTTTTAGATTGTGACTTTATAAAATCGTTGAATCTCCAGCGACCCAATGGGTTTTCTTGGTCAAATAAAGAAGTCACTAGGAACTAGGACTAGACCATCTAGAGACCACTCATTTTGTAGCTAAAACTAGATGTAGCTCTAATTATTTTTAGTGCATTAAAAATAATATTGTAATGTCATTTAAATATTTATTACCTTTCTTAATGGTTATTAATTGTGTATTTGAACTGAAAATATTATCTTTAATTAATTGATTATAGTAACATAGTATAGAAATACTATGTTATAAAATTCCCTTTGTTTTATTGCCATAGAGGCCTATGCTATATGTAGGTCAAAAACTAATTAGGGTATAATTAATAACTTATTATTTTTGTGTTTGACAGAATGGCATTTCCATCAAAAAGATACTACAAGACACATGAGGCATATGCCATTTTGGATGCCATCAATCCAGATGAGAGTGATTTAGAGATGATAATGCAACAGATGATGAAGATAAAGATTACAATCCAAATAATACTCAAATATTACATCAAAATCACATGTACCAGTAATTTGGAATCTGATGATGATGAGCCAGAACCCTCTACATCCTCTAACTCTGCCAGAGCAAAGCAGAAGTTGTCATTTGTATGGACAAAAGAACATTTAATCTACCAGATTCTATATTTAGAGGTAGACAACTGGAACTTTTGGATGATTATCAATTTCCATCCCCTTTTCTATTTCTCAAAGTCTCTCTAACGGATGATATGTTAGTCTTACAATGACTAACCAGCATAGTGTTTGAAAGTCTGGAAAAATCAATTGTCACCACCAAACAGAAATGAAACAGATTATGGGTATGTTTCTTAGAATGGGTCTAGCAAAAATGCCGGCACCAGATATTATTGTGAAACTGACACACGTTATCACTTAAATGCACTACAGAATGTCCACAGAAGAGAGGTTTCCACAACAATTGATGCCAGAGCCAGAAGTTCGAACACATATCACTTCCCCATCAAAAGTGATCAGCGTCAACGATGCAAATTGTGCAGACTAAAAACAAATATCGTATGTGAAAAATGTAAAGTTTATCTATGTGTCACTGAGCAGAGAAACTCCTTGAGGTCATTTCATATCAATATGTCATATGAAGACCTCAAGGGAAAAAAACGGCAGAGTCCATTTTTAATTTTTTTGAGTTATCACCCCTGACTTATAGCCAGTTAAAAATAGAAGGTGCTGAATTAAGTTTAAAGGAGAAAAAATGGCTAAGTCCATAAGAAAAATGGAAACGAAAAATCCGTTTACAATGGAAAAAGAAGCAGAGTCCAATGTTTACAATGTAAAAGGGGGCTAAGTCACTAATATCACGTGACATTTGAAGTCACGTGATTTAAAGGTCCAATGAGAGATAGCTATACTGTAAACAAAATTTAAAGATGGCGACCGATTCGCTCAGCTGACCGACAAACCGACGAAAAAGTTAACTGACAAACCTGAATTTTTTTAAATTTCCTACCACATGAAAACAAAACAAATTAACATAAGCACGATAAATTGGACATAAAACATTTTAAAAAATAAAATTTGTATTTTTAAATCTTATTTTACCCTTGTTTTGTTATGTTCAGTTAATTTATGTGTGTATCCGACTCGTCTCTTTCGCTGTCGCTATAAGTGTAGTCAAGTCTAGTCTATCACTGTTTGTTGCATGTCTGTGTCTCTCCCTGTCAGTCTATCTCAGTTAGTGTGATTATCTCTCTCCCTATAGCTCTAACTTTGTGTCTGACTCCCCCTGAACTCTTTATCTTCGAGTGTCTGTCTTGCTATCTCGGTCTCTTTACTGACTTTACTCTTAAACTAAGTTCATACAGTTACAGCTACTGCTAGAGAAAAAAAAAATATTGGGCCAAAATTGTAAGAAGCACATCAGAAACTCAGAAAGTATGATTTTAAATCTGATTTTCAGGTTAAATTCTAAATAATTTAGTTTTTTAATGATAGTTATAGGCATGATCCATATTCTTATATTTATAGTGTAAACAAAAATAATTTGCCTAAGGCAGGGGTCATTCGTAAATTACATCACGTTAAAAATGACCTTTTTAGACACCCCCTCCCCTTGTCACAAAATGTCACAAATTCTCCCCCCCCCCCTGTCACATCACCTAAAAACATTCAAAACATACATAACATTTTCATAACTAAACAAAGATATTATTTTATTCTTCAAAATTTTCCCATAATGCATCAGTTCTAAACCTGTGGGTGGCACCCCTTTATGGGTTGAATGACTCTTTTAAAGGTGTCACATAAGACAATCAGCCAATGCATATCCTCTACAGTTATGAAGTACTAACGAAAACAATTTTATGGTTGAGGGTCGCCACAACATGAGGAACTGCATTCAAGGGTCGCGGCATTAGGAAGGTTGAGAACCACTGCCATAATAATAAGATGTAGTATTACTAGAAAACCGAGTTTCATGGTACCATACTATAATACATGAGGCAAAGTTGACCTCGAATTAATGTTTTAGAAATTAATTAAAATATGATTTTTTTAAAGAAGAAACTTTTAGAGATGAAAAAAAGTGACGTCACAATTTTTTACCCCCCCCCCACCTCCCTTTCCCCCTGTCACAAAGTGTCGCATATTCTCAACCACCCCCTCTAAGCGTGATGTATTTTGCCAGTGACCCCTAAATGTGAAAATTTACTTATAAAATAGTTTTAAATAGATATTTATCAATGATCAAACCTTGATAAATTACTACAAGGGAAAAAACGGCAGAGTCCATTTTGACCCCACTCTCTACTATAATGAAATAAATCATGTTACATTCAAGTTTGAATTACTTTATCTACTTAATAACTCAGGGAAATGGACACTCTTGTGAAATGCATTTTAAAAATTACATTTTGTTTACACATTTTTAATGTGCATGGTTTTGAACTTTAAAAATCGAATATCTCAAAACAACAAAAACGTGATTCTGCCGTTTTTTCCCTTGTGGTCTTCATATATTATTTGATGAAAATTAAATTTTACCCACATATTTTGTAATTTCTTGATGTAAATGAAAGGGTGAATTGTATGCCTTAAATTCCCGGTGGGTCACCAGTGGAACAAAATGAAAAAGTGGGTCAAGGTCACATGATACAAATATTGATTATGGATAACGATTTCTTGACTCAAAGTATGCTTGTACACCAAACGAAATAATTTTCAAACCATTAGAACATAGTGTGGGTTTCTGGGGGAAATTTAACCCTTTTGGGACAGAGTCTTTTCAGGGCGTCTGTGCCAAAAAGATGAAGCACTTTTTACGAGCTCGGCACTCCCATTGCAAAAAAAATTGATCCAAAAAATCCTACTTCCTTCATATATATCAAACTAGATATATTCTTGTAGGAAATTGAATGAACTAATACAATCATTATGAATCAAATTGAATAACAACATTCATGCAAATTAGCTATCCTGATTTGCATAATTTATGTGTGTGATTTTTTGTTAAACCTAGAACAAACATGACTTACTTGTACCAATTGTGTGAATTTTTTTATGGATAAAACCTAAATAAGTCATAACTCTTGTGTTTTTGGGAAACAAGGCCCATAGAGGCCCTTCAAACACCTCTGGCACATGGAGACCCTTCAAACACCTCTGGCACATGGAGACCCTTCAAACCCCTCTGGCACATGGAGACCCTTCAAACCCCTCTGGCACATGGAGACCCTTCAAACACCTCTGGCACATGGAGAATGGAGACCCTTCAAACACCTCTGGCACATAGAGACCCTTCAAACACCTCTGTCACATGGAGGCCCTTCAAACACCTCTGGCACATGGAGACCCTTCAAACACCTCTGGCACATGGAGGCTCTTCAAACACCTCTGGCACATGGAGACCCTACAGACACCTCTAGCACACTGCGACTCTTCAGACACCTCTGGCACATGGAGACCCTACAGACACCTCTGGCACATGGAGGCCCTTCAGACACCTCTGGCACACTAAGGTCCTTCAGACCCCTCTGGCACATGGAGGCCCTTCAGACATCTCTCGCACATGGAGACCCTTCAGAAACCTCTGGCACAATGAGGTCCTAAAAACACCTCTGGCACAATGAGGTCCTAAAAACACCTCTGGCACATGGAGACCCTTCAGACACCTCTGGCACATGGAGACCCTGCAAACACCTCTGGCACATGGAGACCCTTCAGACACCTCTGGCACATGGAGACCCTTCAGACACCTCTAGCACATGGAGACCCTGCAAACACCTCTGGCACATGGAGACCCTTCTGACACCTTTAGCACATGGAGACCCTGCAAACACCTCTGGCACATGGAGACCCTTCAGACACCTCTAGCACATGGAGACCCTGCAAACACCTCTGGCACATGGAGACCCTTCAGACACCTCTGGCACATTGAGACCCTACAAACACCTCTGGCACATGGAGACCCTTCAGACACCTCTGGCACATGGAGACCCTGCAAACACCTCTGGCACATGGAGACCCTTCAGACACCTCTGGCACATGGAGACCCTACAAACACCTCTGGCACATGGAGACCCTTCAGACACCTCTGGCACAAGGAGGCCCTACAAACACCTCTGGCACATGGAGACCCTTCAAACACCTCTGGCACATGGAGACCCTTCAGACACCTCTGGCACATGGAGACCCTGCAAACACCTCTGGCACATGGAGACCCTTCAGACACCTCTGGCACATGGAATCCCTTCAAACACCTCTGGCACATGGAGGCCCTTCAGACACCTCTCGCACATGGAGACCCTTCAGAAACCTCTGGCATACTGAGGTCCTTCAGACACCTCTGGCACATGGAGGCCCTTCAAACACCTCTGGCACATGGAGGCCCTTCAAACACCTCTGGCACATGGAGGCTCATCAGAAACCTCAGGCACAAAGGTTTTACTCCTTCCCCCCCCCCCCGACTATTCTGTCAGTTGCTAAAGACACTCAATGTAACCGGCCCCCATGTATGACCTAGAGCTCCACTCTTAAGCTGGACTTTCCTGAGAAAGTTGTATGCATACTTTTTAGTCTGTGTCATAAACATTTGAATGATATTTATTGTAAAAATAGCATAAAGTACTCAAATGGGGTGCTTATTCCTTATTTATAGGACCCATGTTGTCTAAAAATTCAGAGTGGTCATCTCTATCCAGTTGAGTGTTCCTTATACTAAACCAAGGGTTAACGACATTAGCATTACCCTCATTTTGATAGTCTTCATTAATTTCCTGGTTGTTTTCATCAACTTCAGTGTCAGATTCACTGCTAGAATATCAAAATCACTAAGGATAGTTTGATCAGTATCACTGTCAGACATTTTGGAATTTTACTGTATTACTTGCCATACACAACAAAAATTCTGAATACAACAAAAGCTTGTTATCTATGAACACAGGCCGCCAATACAATGCCGGGATGTGCAGGGATATGCTAGAAGCAATCTGATTCCCTGGTATGAAGACTAGCCAGCCACTCTCGAGGTTTGAATTATCAGGCCGATAGATCGGACATCCCTCTTTTCCACTACTCCACCTTGGGCCGATCCATCCATCCCGAGAGGGTTAAAAATGTCATTCAAGTCTATTTATGTAGCGAAGTATTTCAATCCCATTACTTATGTTGATATCTTTGTAACACTATCATAAGACTACCCCTTTCTCAGCCAAGCACTCAGTGAATTATGACTAATTATCTACCGTAAAACATTTTACAGATTACACTGAAGGCACTGACAGAAAAAGACCAACTAAGAAAGAACATAACATTTTTTCACCACGGCTTGATCAAGTTGATGATAGCAACTGGTAAGTCTATGATTTTTCTTGTACTCTTAGCTTTAATCCCTCTGCATTTAACAGTTTAAATATAAGATGAATGAACTAGTTTCGAGGGGGAAGTAGTTGCGAGGGGAAAGCGTTAAGTGATGTGCGAAGAGGACAAGTGATGTGGGTGGTATTATGAGTGAAGGATTGGATGTCATCAAACAGATTAAAATTAAATGATGTTAAGACTGAGGCAATTATTTGTGGTTCAGACGCCAATCTTCTTAAAGTTACCATTGCATCAATAAAAGTTGGGGAATCTGAGATCCTGTTGTCCTCGACTGTCAGAGACCTTGGCTTTTACATTGACAGTAAACTTAGTATGATTCCCCATATCAGTTCTGTTGTCAAGGCATGTTTTTTGTCATCTGCGTGCACTGGGTCAGCTGCGTCCTCAACTCAATAGGAGAACAGCCAATGCTGTAGAGGTAACTCTAATCAAGTCAAGATTAGATTATTGTAATAACTGTTTGTGGGGTTTACCTCAGAACCAAATTCAGAGACTCCAAAAGATACAAAATACTGCAGCACGCATTGTATCATGGATGAAAAAATCTGACCACATCACCCCACTTCTACGAGATCTCCATTGGGTTCATGTGAGTGAGCGAATTAACTACAAAATTCTGTCCCTGGCGTACAGCTGCAGAGATGGCTCAGCACGGGAATATCTCAGGAAACTGATTTATAAACATGTATCTGTGAAGAGCCTGCGGTCTTGTTGAGTGTTCCTAGTGTGGATAAACACAGAAAAAAGTCGTACGGAGTGAGCTCCTATGAAGCGATAGTGCCAAAATTATGGAACAGTTTGCTTCAATCTTTGTAGGGAATTGTAAATGATAAAAAATCATTTAAGAAACAATTAAAAGTTTTTTTGTTTCAATAGATTTCTGAGGACCAGAGCGCAGTGAACATGGCATGCTAGAGTGGCACGGATACCGGCGCGATATAAATATCAAATCCATCAATCAATCGAGGAAAAATGTTGTGGGCGGAAGAAGAAAAGTGTTGGTTTGTGTTGTTGTTTTGTGTGGCGGAGGTCAAGTCTACAACCGCATTTGATAAAGTGTTGGCACACAAAATAAAACAAATCAACACATTTATTAACAAGGGTAAATTCCAAATACAGACCAATAAGTTACGACTTAGGGGGTTGGCCTACATCAGAGCTTCTCACAATGTTCATAAGGACAGTGCTGAATGTATCGACTTTGCAGCCGGCTCAATTTAAATCTTTAACTTCCACTTAGGACTATTGCACCCGTGACTGACAGATGGCGGACCCACGCTTGAGGGCGTGCGGACCACTGAGGTCCTCATTATGAGTCCAACTGGAGGCACACTGCGACAAAAACTTGGTTCAGTGATTGAAGTAAGAGAAAGCGGCAATGCGCAAAAGAAACGAGTGTTTGTTCAGTGTCCGGAGAATAGAATGCCAACCAATGTGGTGGGGGCAGATTAGCGGTGTCGGGTAGCTGGAAGAACAACAAAGCTCTACTACGAGGGTGAGGGAAGGGGAGCGTGGCGGGCAGTCAACGTGTGCAGGCCGCTAACTAGCATGCCTGTTGGTCAAACAGAGTTAACATACTAAGATTATATTTGAATGGCTTATTAGCATGCCTGTTGGTCAAAGAGAGTTAAGATAGTAAGATCCTATTTGACTGGCAGACGATACCTTAGAACCCGGGGCCGTAAATAGTGCACACGCAGATAGTTACATTAGGTCAGTTTTAATTGTACGCTTGCAACACAGGTAATGTGTTACATGACGCATGTGTCTTTGTGTTACCCTGTGTAATCCCCCACTCATCATGTGTAATCATGGAGGGGGCAAGGCGTCAAAAGAGGTAAGCTATGATAAAATAATTTAATGTTCTACAGCTTAATCCCCACTGGTAATAGGTAATCATGCACCACTATGTGCCAACGCTTTGTACCATTGGTACCCGTGTTTTAGAGTAAAGGTATTTCATGGACACACGGAAGCCTAATATCTTATACACCGAAGCTGAATATCTTATACAACCAAGCTGAATATCTTATACAATGAAGCTGAATATCTTATACAACCAAGCTGAATATCTTATACAACCAAGCTGAATATCTTATACAACCAAGCTGAATATCTTATACAACCAAGCTGAATATCTTATACACCGAAGCTGAATATCTTATACAACCAAGCTGAATATCTTATACAACCAAGCTGAATATCTTATACACCGAAGCTGAATATCTTATACAACCAAGCTGAATATCTTATACAACCAAGCTGAATATCTTATACAACGAAGCTGAATATCTTATACAACGAAGCTGAATATCTTATACAACCAAGCTGAATATCTTATACAACCAAGCTGAATATCTTATACAACCAAGCTGAATATCTTATACAACCAAGCTGAATATCTTATACAACCAAGCTGAATATCTTATACAACCAAGCTGAATATCTTATACAACCAAGCTGAATATCTTATACAACCAAGCTGAATATCTTATACAACCAAGCTGAATATCTTATACAACCAAGCTGAATATCTTATACAACCAAGCTGAATATCTTATACAACCAAGCTGAATATCTTATACAACCAAGCTGAATATCTTATACAACCAAGCTGAATATCTTATACAACCAAGCTGAATATCTTATACAACCAAGCTGAATATCTTATACAACCAAGCTGAATATCTTATACACCGAAGCTGAATATCTTATACAACGAAGCTGAATATCTTATACAACCAAGCTGAATATCTTATACAACGAAGCTGAATATCTTATACAACGAAGCTGAATATCTTATACAACCAAGCTGAATATCTTATACAACCAAGCTGAATATCTTATACAACCAAGCTGAATATCTTATACAACCAAGCTGAATATCTTATACAACCAAGCTGAATATCTTATACAACCAAGCTGAATATCTTATACACCGAAGCTGAATATCTTAAACAATGAAGCTGAATATCTTATACAATGAAGCTGAATATCTTATACAATGAAGCTGAATATATTATACAATGAAGCTGAATATATTATACAATGAAGCTGAATATATTATACAATGAAGCTGAATATCTTATACAATGAAGCTGAATATCTTATACAATGAAGCTGAATATCTTACAATGAAGCTAAATATCTTATACAATGAAGCTGAATATCTTATGCAATGAAGCTGAATATCTTATACAATGAAGCTGAATATCTTATACAATAAAACTGAATATCTTACAATGAAGCTAAATATCTTATACAATAAAACTGAATATCTTACAATGAAGCTGAATATCTTACAATGAAGATGAACATCTTATCTGAACACAGTCCTAAAATTTTATTTTAAAAAAGCTAAATCGTTCTCTGTAGCTCGATAATTTATAAACGTCAGTGCGTGTGTATCTTGTCCGATGTTTGCAAGTAATATTGACTAAACTTGATGATTATAAGATATATCTTAGTTGTTTACATTGTCAACATTCCTAGTGTAAATATGAGGTGCAGGCGTGAGTAGGAATGGGGCAGATACATAGAGTGAGACAGGAGGAGTATCTTTCTTTCCTTCTCTATAGGGTAAGAGCAGAGAAGAAAAAAAAAGGGGGGGGGGGCGCTAACGAACGTCGGTACAGTTTAACGGTAGCTCCATCTAGAGCAGTTGAAAGGTAGCTACACGAGTAATTTAATGGTAGCTTCAGTTTGGAGTAGTGTAATGGTGACAACAGTTGTAAGAAGCAACAATAATACGGTGTAGTCCAATAGTAACCAGTTAAACGCTGTTTACAAATGAGACAAACCAAGGTAGCTCCACGTTGTTATGAGGGTGGTAACTGAGGGATCAGGCATAGACCAGATAGGGATTATCCGATAAATGACATGAGGACAAATGAGTCATCACATTTGACCTCTGGTGATAATATGGAGCATGGGCGTAGGCAGAAAACTTTCTGGGGGTTTTTCTCTTTACTTTAATACATTTTTTGTGTATTTGGTCTAAAAAAAATTAGCCAAGCAAGCGGGGGGGGGGGGGCAAGTGCCCCCCTTGCCCCCCCTGAGGGTGCCCATGATAGGGAGTACATCAGTATCCAACATACGGTCACCACATTCCCCTCTCCCTTTTCCCAACTCCTCACAATCCGAGTGACTCATGCCATGTGGAGTCATTGGTCCAAGCTGTCTCTTGGTTATCCATAGACAGTAAAGATAGGCTCGTGGACTCAATGTTATCTCAAGATACGCCTTGAACTTGAAGTTAGAAGCTGCGAAATAAATAGATGTCTTTGTGGGGGTACTATATGAATGTGTGTGGCTGTGGGAGGGAGGGGCTTCTTCGAGGGACATGTGTGGCTATGTGAGAGACAAGGGGAGATCTGTGGCTCTAAAGCAGCGGTTGTCAACATGTGGGTCGCCTAAGACAATAGGAAAATACATCTACTCTACAGTTATGAAGTAGCAACGAATATAATTTTGTGGTGGGGGTCGCCACAACATAAGGAACTGTATAAAGGGTCGCGGCATTAGGAAGGTTGAAAAAACACTGCTCTAAAGGGAAGAAGAAACCTCCTGATCCCCGGGGGGGAGAGGAGGTGAGTGGCTCTGTGAGGAAAATGGGAACTTCTTTAGTGGAAAAGGGGGGAGGAGGTGAGTGGCTCTGTGAGGAACATGGGAACTTCTTTAGTGGAAAAGGGGGGAGGAGGTGAGTAGCTCTGTGAGGAACATGGGAACTTCTTTGGAGGACCATGGGGGACGAGGTGAGTGGCTCTGTGAGGTACATGGGAACTTCTTTGGAGGACCTGGGGGGAGGAGGTGAGCGGCTCTGTGAGGAACATGGGAACTTCTTTAGTGGAAAAGGGTGGCTGTGCACCATATCTTACTCCGACCGAAAATGCTATGTGTTGTAAACACCAGAAAACTATTAGAACATAACTATTGGACATGACAAAGAAAATGCTATATGTTGTAAACACCAGAAAACTATTAGAACATAACTATTGGACATGAAAAAGTAAAGGCTATGACATGGCTAGGAGAAGAATACTAGGCTATGACATGATTAGGATAAGACCAGGAGCCGTTAAGATATTAAATACTACTAAGGAACCCTACGATAAAGACTAGCATAAAAAAATCGATGGCACCAAAAAGTTTAAAGTCAAGTTCAACTACTGAGTTCCGAAGGGAAAAGACATGAATCCACTTCAAACGTAGCCAGCAAAAAAAAAATCGATGGACCAATACAACACTCAGAGCCCCATGTGTTAGCGCTATTGATAGCTGCTACACGATCAACAGTTTCTTTACTTTAATTCTGTGCGATCACATGAGTTTCGGTACGCGTGAAACTAGCTATTGTATTTAATGTTCACCTCGGACGACTCACGAATCTCAACTCATTTGATTGACAAGATTGACCTCCATTCAAGATGATAACTGGAGCAAAATTTATTTTAAGTTTATATCAGTCAGATTGAAATACAAACTATTAATTAAGACAGAAAAGGAACTAATTTTTAATATAAATTGTGTTCTTCACAACCTTTAAAAATCATTGGACACCCCCCCCCCCACAAAAATGCCAATGAACAAGGTTAAGGGTAAATAACTTTAAAAAGGAAAATAATTATACATTTGTATCTATGAATGAGGTACATAACAAACTGACTAATTCGGTGCAGACGTGTTTCGCACCGTTTAGTATGTGTCTATGTCAAGAAAGTCTTTTTTTTTTTTTTAAATCAATGTGTACGTAAGTGGGAGTTAAAAAAAACCCAAAAAACTCTTTCAGGCTAGGAGTGTCCAATGAATCATCACACTACAGTACAGAAAGTAAAGTTAACAACAATTCTAAACAGTGTCGTGACAATATCAAACAACAGTTTGTTTAAACAGTAAAGTACAGTGGCATAGCTAGGGGTGAGTGGCGCCCGGGGCGGCTGATAATTTTTAATACCCCCTCCCCCCTTCAACGAAAAAACTCTGCAAGTGTCAGAAAATGATGTCCCATTAATATTAGGACAAACATTGTAGGGTGGACCGGTCCCTTTTAAAATCCTTTACATTAATCCTTTTAGTAAAAGTTTTACACCCCCTTTCTACGCCACTGGTTACCTAGCAATATTTATTTTTTTTTTTACATGTATTTTTGAAGTAGCTCATTAAGACAAGAGGTGTGTTTAGCGTGACTGCAGTAAAAATGTTCATCTTAGTTGAGCTTACTCACCTGTGGACTAGATAAGGATGAATAGCTTCAGCAACGTCGTGCATGTGAATGTACATATTGAGCAGTTGGGGCAGGTAAAAGTCCACCTCATAATCTTCAAAGCTAAACATTCTGTTACCTGAAAGGAAAGATTACCATCAATAGCAACGAGTGGTTGTCAATTCAAGCCATGTCTGAATGTGCTCCAACAACAAAGAATGAACCCGTCATTACAGAAACTAGAGACCACCATCCAGGCACGTTGTTTTCTGGACTCTTATTTTGTCAACTTCAATGCATGTTCTACAAAGGGGAAAAAGGTAATTGAATACTGTAAATCAGACAATCAATCGATGTGGCGCTACAAGCCTTTGTAGGGCTTTGGCATGCCTCACCACTATCTTCCCCTCAAGACCTTATGTTTTTCTTTTCAGTACTTGATTCCCAGCTGCTGTAGATCTTTTCCCCAGATCATCCAACCATCTAAGCCTAGGTGTGTCCTTGAGCCGTTTTCCTCTGGGGTTTTGGTGGTGCACCTTCAAGTTTCTGTCATTTGGCATTCTTTTTAAAATCCTTTACATTAACATCGCCTTTGCTCAATGCTGGGTGGTTGGCAAAATCTTTGGACAGCTCTACTGACCCACTTCCCGTCAACGTATCAAGCTGAAACTTGGCAGTGAAACTCGTTGCTGATGACACCACATTCTATCTAATGTTCAGTCCCACCCCCTCAGTTTTCCCTCTTTTTCAAGAGGAAGATAAAGGAACTATGACTTAACGAAATAAACGCCAGATAACTGCACTCATTTATAATTTATTTTAAAAAAACAAATATTGCAAGTGCGTTTGGTGCGTAATATGTTCCTATAGTTTGGAAACATTGTCAAATAAATCTGCAGTGTACAAACAGGTAGATCATTAAATATTAATATAGTTCAGGGGCGTGAAAAAAATGTGCATTTGCGAGCCGGGGAGGGGGGACGCCATCATTGGAATTCTTCTTAAGTGCGTCACGTGTATGCACGTGTTGTCAAGTTTCAGCTGTCCCCTCAGTGCTATATATGACTTTTTATCAAAGATTTATAGGAAAAACTTTGTTTTTAGGGGTTGTTTGATTCTGTCTGCTACTAGCGTTCCTGTTATAGGCTATACAATTCCTGGTTGTAACGTATTCACCATCCATATTCATCATTTGTTGGTCCATAGATTTTCCATATTTTACGGAAAACTTTTCTGTCATGTGTTTAATAGTTTGGTTTTTTTGTTTGTTTTTTTTTGCCGATTTTGTTAGGGTCCAAGTTTCATAAGCATACGTTACAATCAGTGGCGTAGCTAGGGGGTGCGGACCGCATCGGGTGACACCAAATTGAAAAATTGCATATTAACAAAGCCCATACCGGCACTGCTCGGTCCAACCGAATTTCATAAAAGGGTTACCGATCACACGTCAATTTTCCACACTTGTAACCAATCCAAATGCATGTTTTATTAAAAGTTCAAGGTTAATGCGCCAGAAATGAGGTGACCCTATAATTAGGTCAGAAAACACAGTTTCTTCTTCTATTGAGGGCCCACGATCAATTTAGTGATCATTTTGGCTCATATGCACGTAGAGGGATTTGCAATGTTTCTGTGCCTGGTGTTGATGACGATATTTCACTGATTGCAAGTGTTACTTTGTGAGGGAATCATGCACTGGGAGTTTGAAGGCTTAAGGCAATAGACGCAAATGTGTCTAGTGTCGTCGCCTCAACTGTTCCTTTTGAAAGCTTGTTCCAGTCCCTAATTGTATTGGGTAGGAATGAGCAGCTCCTATACTGGCTTCTTGCCATGATTCAACGCCGATTGAAGTGTTCGGTAACTTTCTTAAGTGACAGGAAGTTACTTTTATCTAAATTCTCAGAAATAAAACTTTCCATTGGTCGGGCGATAAATACATGAATCGAATCAGTAAAAATTAAAAACATAAAAAAATGAATGTTTAATTAACAATATGATATTTTACAAAATTTAACATCTTTTAATAATTAATATAAATTTATTTAAATTTAATGTATATATTTTTTTTAAAACAAAATATATCGAAACCGAGAAATGCTAACAAATTTTTTTTTTTTTTTTGGGTCTATTTGTCACTAGCACCGCCTCTTAACATTTGAGCATGAATGTCATACAGCACAATGTCTTTTACACGATGTCCGTAATTTCACGTTGTTCTACTTGGTGAAGTTAATCTTACATAGCAGTATACGCGTCACTTGGTGGAACACTCTATTGAAAAGGCACTTGTAAATCAGCCGAGGGAAAGCCAAGTGCCCCCCCCCCCCCCCCGAGCAAAACTATTTCCAACAATGAATCTGCTGGCGCCCTCACGCGAGATAATGCTGACAGAAACCCTGCTCGAGTGTGCAGTCGGCCCGCGAACTACTGTTGGACAGTTAATGCGGCCCTCGGGCTGAAAAGTTTGGAGACCCCTGGTCTAATCCATAAGACACAACTTATTGGTAGATAGAGGTTTTATGTATAGATGGACTATCTTATTCCTAATCAACAAGTCACTGGTAGGTAATAGTACTCATACAAATACTGAAGTGTGGCCTCAGCAAAAGCATTTGAGGAAGGGTTAACCTCCCCAGTCTCACACCAGCTCCCCCACCCCCTCTATAGCAGAAGTTTCAAGAAGAGATGATAAAAAAAGATCCTTTCGTTTTTCAATTGGGTTTTCTGGTTTTAATTAAACGATAAGCATTGGTGGCGTAAGTAGTGATGTGTCGATTTCGTAAAACATTTACGAATAAGTTGGAGATAAGCTCGCTAAGTTTGTACTAAGGGGTCGTCCATTAATTACATCAACAATTTTTATGCATTTGTTTTACCTCCCCCCCCCCCACTGTCAACAACTGTCAAACTTTCAATTTACATTTTACTTTGTGCTGATCTATTTAAATGACACATACAATTGTAATGAAATCATTTTATTACATGTTTAGCTTGTTAATCAACAGGTTAAAAAGTTTTTGCACTTAAATTTTATAATGCAGAAACAAACTTTTTTAAGGACTAAATATCATTGTTTGTGGAAGTATAAATCTGATTCTTGTCAGTACAGCAGACAATTATAGCATAGTTTCTAGCTGCTATTATCTTCCCATAAAGTAGCCAGTTGTTGCTGTATCTTAACAATGGGCATCAGGGACATCATTTTTGTAGGGCAGGGGGAGCAATCCCCCCCCCTCCCCCCGTTTTGCTGGTTTTATTTAAATTGCTATGTACTGTTGCGCCTTCAGTAATAAACAACTTAACAAGCCCACCCAATTTTGGTTTTGACCCCCCCTCCCTTCCCTTGAAAAAAACCTGAAATGACACCCCTGATGGGCATTGTGTATAGTAGCTGATTTACCATTTTCATCTTGTGGAACTGATACACCAGACAAGTCAACATCATCCTTATCTAACCATTCAGCACTTGAAATGGAGTATTGTCGGTGTGAGCAATAATTGCCATTAGCTCTCTCTGTCTTTGAGTTGGTATAGTTGTTATTTCAATAGTTGCTCTCTCTGTCTTTGGGTTGGTAGAGTTGTTATTGAACACAGATGAGTTGGTGTTTTATTTAAATTAAACACTGTGTACAATGATGTGTTAATCATTCTAGAGAGCGGATTTAGAGGAAAATGACAAGTGAAGAGATTCCAACTTTTGACTTCTCTTGCACTAACAAAGTCTGCTAACATTCTTACCAACCATCTTCACTGCACAGACAGACTCATATTAAAAACTCTTATATTGTTAAAAGCTAAACATATATGACTATTTACACTCATTAAATTGTTTAAAATAATGTAAGTACAAGACAATTTTTAAGATTAAAATTCTAATAGAAGAACATGATTGTTGACATCAACTAATCTAAAAAAAAAACCTTCATCCTTGTCAACAACTGTCAAACATTCAACCCCCCCCCCCCTTTTTTTTTTACGTCATTAATGGACGCCCCCAAAGTGATGTTGAAGTTCGTGATTGGTTCGATGGTCCACATGGTTTGAATTCGGAGAGTTCTTTTTGATTCCCATCTCCAGTTTCAGCATGCAGACCACCATAAAACTGCAGCACATGTGTTGATCCACCAACTTGAGAACCACTTTACACAATACTTTTTATTACATGTGATGGTTGTCAACAGGGTTGCCCACCCCGAGTAAAAATAACATTAACATACCCAAACCTTACTAAGCAGATTTTCATGAATTTTCCCTTTCTGCCTGTTCTGAAAGGATCAATACTTGTCTTTAGTAATAAAATAGAACATATTTTAAGATCAACCACTTTTCATAGAGATTTTTTTAAAAACAGAAATAACATGGTTGTTAAAATGTAATTAATTCTGTGGGTAGTTCAGGACTTGATTCTCTGCTCAATTAACCAAGCACAAACTCTCTTTAAAGCACTATTAAATTTAAGAGGGGGGGGG
The DNA here is from genome assembly GCA_964033795.1 of Lymnaea stagnalis. Classification (NCBI taxonomy): domain Eukaryota; kingdom Metazoa; phylum Mollusca; class Gastropoda; family Lymnaeidae; genus Lymnaea; species Lymnaea stagnalis. Next base: position 827,910 of record CAXITT010000211.1, on the reverse strand, counting down.
GGGGATTTCTTACCTATATAGGTTTGCACTCCAGGTTCCTTTGTGTTGTTAAAATGTAATTAATTCTGTGGGTAGTTCAGGACTTGATTCTCTGCTCAATTAACCAAGCACAAACTCTCTTTAAAGCACTATTAAATTTAAGAGGGGGGGGGGGGATTTCTTACCTATATAGGTTTGCACTCCAGGTTCCTTTGAATTATACAGGTATGTGATTGCTATATTCATGTCAAACATTTTTGACTCAAACAGTCTGAGCAACCAAGACTGCCTTGGTGGAGGACGACCTTTACTTCGGTGGCTGTTGGTTGGGCCGGCTGGCGGTTTGTCACTGAGATTTCTATCTTTCGAGGATGAAGCTGGCGAGTTTTTGAGAAATCTGAATGGCAAAGGAAGACACAGAGAGCCTGAGTCTAACGTTTTCTGTGCTATAGATAAATCCTCTGGAGACAGCTTGTCTGTTATCAAGTCACCCATGCCCCCTCCAGCTCCAATGGAGGCATTCTGCGACTGGTCAACCTCAGGCTCGTTCTCTGCTTGTAAGGTCAAAGAAATGATGCTGTCATTCACGTCGGAGCAAATATCTTCAGGCAATATCTCATTGATCTGTGGCAAAGGGCTGAAGTCTTTGACTGAGGATGAGGGGGAAGAGGAGCAGGATGATGTGGGAGGGGACGGTATGCCATTAATTTTGACGCCCCCAACCTCTCCCATATAATTTACAGAGTTGGCAGCTGAAATAGCAACCTGAAAACTCTCAATAGTTCTGTGTTGGGCTAAAGTTTTTTCAACTGAAGAATTTGATAAGCTTCTTTCAAGGTAGTGCGAAGGAAATGTGTAGTGCGAAGTGTTGGTAGACACTTGGTCTTCGTCAATTTTTTCCAAAGAGCCATCAAAACTACCATTACTGGAACCCCTGCGCTTCCTGGCCAGAGAGTTTTGTAAATCCTCACCTGCAACTCCTATTTGAAAAGCCACTCTGGCCGAATGACATTTGTGACAGGACAAGGACCTTAGGGCCCCATCAGCCACAACATAGGGGAGTCCAGTTTCCTTCTCGAGGGTGCCAGGATCAAGAGTTTCCTGACAATCCATCCCCCCATTAATGTCACATCGGCAAGCATACCCCGGCATTCTCAGCTCCAGACTCTCAGTGTAGTTGCCATTTACTTCCAATTCAGCAGTAGAAGTACTTAGCCTGGTTGTAGGGAGATAGTGAGGCTGGTAGACCGGGAGTGGCAGAGGGTGGTGAACAGGCACTGGCAAGGGAGGCTGGTGGTGGGGATGTTTGGCAGTGGAGTGAACTTGAATATCTGAGCAGTGAAGGTGATGGTGAATAGGATTATCCTTCAGATCTGTTGCCATCTCAGCTGAATCACAAGAAAAACCATCATCTCAGAAATATTACACTTTCACAAAGGTTCCCTCAGGATACAATTCAAAAATCCAAAGCATTACTACATTGAAGTAAATCACGTTTGTACATGAATCAGGGGTAGACCAACGACTCCTAGCTTTCACACCAAACAACCAATGCAGAGTTTGGAAAGCACTGATCCCTATTGTTTTTGAAGCAAGAGTCTGAGGAACAAATAAATCAAAATCGTTAGATTTTTACAAATGACCCATTAAAAATAAGGAAATAGAATCTTATTTACCATGCATGATATTTTTATTTCTTCCAAACATTTATTTTAAGTTAAATTATAAAGTGTGCTAGGATTTACTTATCATTTTTAAAAAATGAAAAACAGTACAATAACCAAATTAATAAATGAGGGTTTGGAAGGTAAAAAATGTTCCTCTGTCGGGTGCCAAACCAAGACTCTAACACATCCAAGCAAGTAATCCATCAATACACCACAGGTCTTGGTGATAAATTTAACAGATTTCAAACTATGTGTGAAAAACATCCACTTGCGGACACCATACAGCTTGTAAATATATAGGTAGGTTGATTTTTTTAAAGAGCTAAAGGTGAACTCTTGATGGTGCCTACAATCGTGTTGTATTTAAAGTGTATATTTTATGTGGAAGCAACGCAATTATCGACAGCAAAAAAAACTATTTGCCAGCCCAAATGCTTCTTATGTCAGTGAGACATTGAAAAGTTCTAAAAAAAAAAGAAAAACAAGAACTAGACTTTTATCAAAGATGATTTCCAAACATGAAGGGTAAAAGCCACCTTGCACACTTGAGGGATGGTTTTTAAGTATGGAAAGAATATTTGATGTTGGGGTAATGTACAATTAAGTTACTTTGATCTTCTTATAAAATGGTCAGATCAAATTTGGGGGGAGAGGACCTTTTTCATAGTTAAAATGATACATTTTTTTGGCCACAAAACAAAAGCCACATTTGTGGGAAATGAAATGTCAAATTGGCCACACACTGTATAGAAATCATGAAATTCTTTTACTAAATAAAATGAAACGAAAAAATAAGCTGTTAATCATATTTTAACAAAAATTTAATCAAAGATTTAACATTCATTTTCATTATCAAGCTGCACAACTTTGGTTCATCTCAATGGATTCAAGGCAGACCTCATCTCTACTCCTAGATTCACATCAATCATTTGGGATCTGTGTCAACTTGACTACCCCATTTGAGAGACTGCTAATTCACTGAGCCAAATTGTCCACCTTTAAAAGAAATAAATGAACTTCATCATGAAGTTGCAAATAGACCGGTTTAAGTATGCAACAACATACTGTCTGTGTGCACATTTGTGCAAATGCTTAGCTGCTTATTATAAAAAGAGTTTTTACATTTGTCACTCTTAGGTCCATTTGCCGCATGTGATGGTTGTCAATAGGGTTGCCCACCCCGGGTCAATAAAATAGAAACATACCTAAACCTAACTAAGCAGATTTTCATTAGTTTTCACTTTCTAGCATGTTCTGATCAAGTATTGACCCTCCCCCAAAACCAACATTTACAATAATTAAGATTTACAACCAGTGTAAAGGCTAAATCGATATTTTTTATTATTTTTTTAATGAAAACAAAGCAGTCTGAGACAACAACCCACAACCAATATTGCCTTTAATCAACTGTTCTGTTCTCTACCACACACTTCAAGTCCATATATTTCTCTCCTTGCACAAGAAAAAATCTATTGTTTCCATCATACTGTCTCATTATACTTTCATTTTTCATGATTGTATCAGCTATAAAGCCTTCATGTTTGCAAATGGACAATTCTTGTTGTCAAGATGTGACTTATGTGTCTATGTCACTATTGTGACAAATTAATCGCCGATTTTAAATTTATGGCTCGTTCAAACAGTGCCTATCTAAGGACGATAACATAGAGAAAAACAATAACAAATATATGACACCCAAAACAGTACCAATTACAATTAATAAGATTTAATTCAGTAATAATACAATTACAAAACAAAAGAAAATATAATTACAAATCATCAACTTACAGAGTATGGGAAAATCTTGTACCGGTACACAATTAGTACAATGTGCCAATTAATAATGATGAATGATGAATAAATACTTATGGGCACACAAAGAATAATACAATTGTCTCGTAAAGTTAGTAATATCTATATGAATCTCTCTCAATCTCAATCTCTGTCAATCCCTTTATATATGCAGCGTAAGCACTACCTTCCAGAAACTACTCAGCATTTGTTTACGTTTCTAGAACAAATCGCGATCATTCGACAAGATACTAGGAGACACTAACCATGTTTAATAGCTAGTTGGTAGTAAACACGATACATCAAAGAGATAAGCCATGCCCATCTATGAACTTAGCGTGTGCTAGGAATCTAATTTGGGTCAAGCAAAGTTCACGCACTGGGAAAAGTGTCAAGCATAACATATAAATAATCTGACTTTTTAAAAGGGAGAAGGAGGTCAGTTTTTAAAGTTTCTTTCCCAGCTACACAAATGGAATTCAACATTTATGAACTTACTTGCGTTACAAAAAATATTTGATAGAAAAGTTAAAAACTTTGGATGAGTTTTCAAATACAAAAACAAACATGTTAATTCACTGTAAAATTGAGTTTCCAAATATAAAAACAAACCTGTTCATTGTCACAGAACGGTTGTTACGGAGGAGAGCTCCTGTCATGACATATCAAAAACTATATTGACTAAGTAGTGGTCAGTACAGGACTGCTCCTCTCTGAGATTTATATTGTGGGTGTCTAAGCGTTGGGACAGACAAAAGCACAACGTAGACTTGAACGAAATCCAACAACTCAAACTCCAGGTGTCCTATGATAAAATAGACTATTTTTATTACTAAAATATAAAGTACTTCTGTAGTCTTCACTTACTGTCAGCTATCTATGACTGAACTGTTCAACTGTATCCTTTCAACTATTCCTATGTCAACTGGTCAACTGTCATCTCCTGACTCCTCTCTTGCAGCTATTCCCTATGAACTGCTCTCTCAGCTCTTCTTTCTCTCTACCTCAACTCTATCGTAGCTCTTTTCTCTCTTCCTCAACTAACCATCTAACTTGAAAAGTTCTGTCTTATATGAGATTCTCTAACTCAATAGGTGGCCCAGGAATGCTCTCAATTACCACATCCCTGACCCTAATTTCTGATTAATTATAATTTCCCCTCAAACCAAAAATTATCATGCGAAGTCATGGAAAGCCCCAAACATGACATTATCGAAAGAAACAATCCCTTCTATCTCAAGATGTGAGAATCTATTACCCTTAACGTCACTCCCTTAACAATGTCTTCTCTAAAATAACAATAACTCCCGCCCAATGGAGCTCTCTCCTGTACCCCCGCCCCAGTCATTTGTGACATTCATTACAAGTCACTGCCGTATTGAGTTTCCAAATATAAGAACAAACTTGTTGATTTCAATTCACAGCAGAATTTTGAAGAAGAAAAATGAAAATGACCTACCAATACTAAGCAGGAAGGCCAAAATGTATTAGATCACATCAAAAAAGTTAAATTATCCATGCTAAGATAAATTTAAGAGCAGACAGAACATGTACACAGATCAACAAGTTCAATACCAAATCTCTGTTGAATAAATAAGTCATTGACCTAATGCACGCGATTCATCTTACTTTATTATGTACGGCTAACACCAGGTGCATCATATCCTGAACCAAGACAATAGTAAACCTGATGAAGCTGGGTTAGGGTGCTGTATCTACAAAACATACCTAAGCCGTGATCAACCGTGATCAAGTGGACATCGGCTACTTTGTCAGTGATCGTAGCCTGGTTCTTAAGGTGCAATATTTTCTATTCACAGACCACCATTATTGATTACAGCAAATTGAGATTGTCATCTTAAAACAAATGAGGATGCCCATTTTAATTTACTCTGAAATAACGACTCTACCTGGTTGATGCATCCAATTGTGTTCTCTTAACCATTCATGGTACCATATCCACAGCTGACGCCTGCGTCAGATGGACCTAGTCACACTTCCAGGTATGGCCTTATCCATGTTTACACCTCCCATTTACCATTTATTAAGTGACCCTAACTCAAAATCGGAATCTATTATTGCAGAAAGGCTGCGGCTATTCGGACCGGGGTCCGAGACGTTAGATTTTATTAAACAAATATTTAAAAATTATTGTAGGGTTATTCAGACAAAATTTGGTATCAAATGAAAGATAATGGAATGGACTACATGACTATATGTTTGTAAACTTAAGTTTAACTAAAATAAACTACCACAAATGACATTCGAAATAGCATTTAGACAAAATGGAACCGAAAATGCAGCGCTGCTATTCGGACCCGGGTCCCTTTGGACTCAAGGCTATTCGGATGTCATTTGTGGTAGTTTATTTCAGTTAAACTGAAGAATTAAATATATAATCATATAGTCCATTCAATTTGATACCAAATATTGCCTTACAACCCACCAATAATATATTTTTTTAATTTTTTAATCCCAACCTCTTAACTTCTCTGACCCGGGTCCGAATAGCCACTTCTTTGCAGAAAATATGCATTTCGATAGAACTGCTACGCTTGTAGTCGTAATGTATAAAAGTTGTAAATGTATCTCATTCTGCTACATATGATCCACAGAACTGTCCCATTGAACTCATTCCAGCTTGTCGACACATAAGTTTCTATCACATCAGCCAGCAGTGTGATGACATGTACCCAGTATTTATGTTTCTATCACATCAGCCAGCAGTGTGATGACATGTACCCGGTATTTATGTTTCTATCACTGCAGCCAGCAGTGTGATGACATGTACCCGGTATTTATGTTTCTATCACTGCAGCCAGCAGCGTGATGACATGTACCCAGTATTTATGTTTCTATCACTGCAGCCAGCAGTGTGATGACATGTACCCGGTATTTATGTTTCTATCACATCAGCCAGCAGGGTGATGACATGTACCCGGTATTTATGTTTCTATCACTGCAGCCAGCAGCGTGATGACATGTACCCAGTATTTATGTTTCTATCACATCAGCCAGCAGCGTGATGACATGTACCCGGTATTTATGTTTCTATCACATCAGCCAGCAGTGTGATGACATGTACCCAGTATTTATGTTTCTATCACATCAGCCAGCAGTGTGATGACATGTACCCGGTATTTATGTTTCTATCACATCAGCCAGCAGTGTGATGACATGTACCCGGTATTTATGTTTCTATCACTGCAGCCAGCAGTGTGATGACATGTACCCGGTATTTATGTTTCTATCACATCAGCCAGCAGTGTGATGACATGTACCCGGTATTTATGTTTCTATCACATCAGCCAGCAGTGTGATGACATGTACCCGGTATTTATGTTTCTATCACTGCAGCCAGCAGTGTGATGACATGTACCCGGTATTTATGTTTCTATCACATCAGCCAGCAGTGTGATGACATGTACCCGGTATTTATGTTTCTATCACATCAGCCAGCAGCGTGATGACATGTACCCGGTATTTATGTTTCTATCACATCAGCCAGCAGCGTGATGACATGTACCCGGTATTTATGTTTCTATCACATCAGCCAGCAGCGTGATGACATGTACCCGGTATTTATGTTTCTATCACATCAGCCAGCAGTGTGATGACATGTACCCAGTATTTATGTTTCTATCACTGCAGCCAGCAGGGTGATGACATGTACCCGGTATTTATGTTTCTATCACATCAGCCAGCAGTGTGATGACATGTACCCGGTATTTATGTTTCTATCACATCAGCCAGCAGTGTGATGACATGTACCCGGTATTTATGTTTCTATCCGGCCTATCCCATCACATCAGCCCTCAGGGTGTTGACAAGCTTGTTATGTTTCTGTCAGACCTGCCAAGTCTAATTCGCCAGTCTAAATAATGGAGTCGTCAGAACCGAATTCCCCTAACGCTGACGTAATGACATTCATTCATTCATTTGTGTAAAAAAAAATTAAAAACTCGGCTTCAAATGTCACTTTAAGAAATGGCGTCAGCGGGCCGTCGAGCTAATGCTCTTTATGCCCTCCCAAGCCCGATATCGGGCGGCGAAGCGGCACGTCGGAGATGCCTCTTTGCCAGGACAGCCCCCACCCGAGTCCGCTCAATGGGGTCCCCCCCAACCCAAAGTCACCCAGTCGGTCCGACACTGTGCTTGCACACAGTTGACTTTCTCAGGAGCCGAGATGGTAAATTTATGTCCTAATATCTTCCCCCCACCCATCCCAGGGAAGCGTGTGACGCCCTTTAAGAGGGTTTCTACAGGGGGTTTCCATGTCGCAACTAATTTCAGAGGTAGCTGGGACGAAACGGTTGCCTTGGAGCAGCTTCTCAGGGCTGCATAGTAAGAATCATCGGCCAGAGGTCACCACCTTCGCCTCTCGCCTCATATCCATTAACGGCAACTTGTAATCATGATCCCTACTAAGCCTCACAGCTGGCAGCCCTTTAGCGCACGTCCCTTGTCTGCCCACAGTGGTCTTGTTCCCTGGCTAACGTCGAGGGGGTCGGGGGCGACGCCACTTAATCCACAAGCCACACAGGGGACGCGACTTCAAATAAAATATTCCATTCCTGTATTTGACAATAATGAACATTTATTCAAACACGTATGACCTATTTTCTCATACATGTACTGAAAAAAAAGAAAGATAATCACAACTTTAGAAGAAGAAAAAAAAATCTGTGTGACTCATATGACGGCGCTGGTGACGTAAACTGGGAAACGGTTTTCGAAGCGATAACATAATAATGATAAACAGAGGGCTGTGTCGTGTTGATCCCGTGCTGTGCTAAGTTATCAGTGTTTTCTTTAAATCTAAATATAGCGACATTAAAAGCTACAATCTCTAATGATCAATCGTTTAATTTAAAAAGAGGGGGGTGGGGGGGGGGTGTAAACGTCTTTAAATCCCATTCCGTCTGTTGAAGTTGAAACATTTTATAACGATCCTCATGGGAACAACATTGACGTCTACATTAGGGTGACCAAATCATCAACTGGCAACTGGACAAACGGGACACACCCAAGGTAGGTTGGGGGAGGGGGGATACCCTCCAGCTAAAGAGGGGTCAGGGGGCCTCCGCCGGAAACTGTTTATTGAAATATGCTCATTTTAACTATTTTGAGACCTAGAAATCTTTTAAAATTAACCTTCAATTTTTTAATTTGTTGTATAAACTCTGAGGCAAATCATAAACGAAAACAATAATTTTGCAGTGAATGCTTATTTATTTATACATATTTTACAACATTTATACTATACAACAAATTAAATGCAGCCATCACGCGAGACCACATCACTACTGGCACTGGCTACACAGCTGGCCAAAATATAACTTGAATTTATATTATCAATTAGGAAGTTTTAGTGAATTGAAAATGTGTTTGGTTTTAGAACCGGGACATTAAGGCGTCCCCAAGAGAGTTTTTCGGGACACCGGGTACGATCGTGAAAAAACGGATAGATGTGTGTGTATATATATATATATTAAGTACCGGTACATTTAATGTATACTTATTTTTCTTGTACTGAAGAAGGCACGTGCCGAAATATTGACTTGTGTATTATTTAAAAGTATTCGATCATTTATGATCTGAACCACCAAAAAAAACGTCAACATGTGCACATGAAAGACAAACCTCAGTTTGGAACGATCGTACTTTACATCCACACAGAGGTTATCAATATAAAGATATCAACACATAAAGAACTTTATCAAAATATCAAGTTTGTGTCCGGGCTCTAACATGAGTAACCAACAGGTCAATCAACTCGGCCACTGAAGTGTACAGCAGCACAATCAAGACGAATCAGTTCAGATGTACCACTGAATAAATCAGGAACAGGAGTTGGCAACCCTTGTTTCGGTCGTATGGAAGTGATGTTTTTTTTTTGTTTTTTTTTTTTTTGGGGGGGGGGGGGGGGGGGGAGGGAGAGTGATAATTTTAAATCTACCTCATACACATCATTAATAAAATAATTTAGAATGATTTTTTAAATAAAATTTGCTACGAATTGTCATTTTGAGAGTTTGACATTGATACACTGATATTAACTTTCAAATGCATTTACAGTATGTACATTTTAAGAGAGCGTTTAATCCAGTCCCGGAAAATCTTGTGGGTCACATTAACCGTTTCAGCAGGCCGCATGTGGCCCGTGGACCATAGAAAGCCCACCCTTGTTAAAGCACATACTCGTCGTAGGACTGGTAGCTGTCATGAGGCATAGAGATCTTGTTCCGCCCACACTGTGTGACAGACGGGCCTTTTGGGATGTCGAGGGGATCCCCTGGTATTGACATGTAGGGCACTGGATACGATTTTCATATACCCATGTCAGACGACACTTTTACACTAGTTTGAAATGCTGATGTCCTATGTTTTGAGCCCCCCCCCCCCCCCCCCACACACTTATTAAAATCCATGTCAAGGATGGAAGCCTCGCGCACAGGGCATTAAACGATTTAGTTGGGCCAGAGAGAGGGCCGAGTTCTACATCACATGGCAACAATTGATTTAGACATTTTAGTTCCCAAAAAGAGTATTAGCTGTTAACTTGGTGCAATGAACGACATGAATCTGATCCATCCATCAGGACTGCCAATGATTGACACTGCGTTAGTCATCAATAAAAGCATGCGCTCAGTGATGAACTCTGAAATAAAGGGTAGTAGTAGTAGCTGTGCGCTTGACAAAGTTAGTGCACCACAGGAGGAATTGATGTTTGCTAGCATTGACCATGGAATGCAGAGCGTGGAATGCAGAGCAAATCACCTCATTCACTGTCAATGTCAGAAGAACTTGTCCCCGCCGGTGCGTGATTAATGCATAATGCCGCTGTATCAATGAACTAACAATGCAGACTTAATGACTTCATTACTGTCTACAGTCTATACTCATCACACACGCTGATGAGCGATTTGTAAATAATGCCCTAAGAGAATTGGTAAGATTTTGAGTAAAATTCTTAATAAAACTACATTGACACACACCAGAGGCTTGTAAAAAGCATTTCTCCCAAGCACACGCTCATTTCAGGTCAGCTGACGAGAGCAAACAAATTGGGGGGGGGGGGGGGGGGGGGGGGGAGAGAGAAGGTGTGCCATAAATTGTGGTGGATCACAAGCCGGTAAAAGCTATAAGGGGCATCCTGACATACAGTGTGTGGACACAGGAAATGGAGAATCAACGCCCAGGCGGAAAACTATTGAAATCTGGCTGGGGAAGGAGCGAACATGGGGAGGGCGTTATTAAAGTTGGGAGTAAGGGAGGGTTATAGGAGCTGCAACATTCATGTACAGAGTAGACACATTGAATACTTTAGATATATCCAAACTGAAACATTCACGTACAGAGTAGAGACTTTGAATACTTTAGATCTATCCAAACTGAAACATTCAAGTACAGAGTAGACACATTGAATACGTTAGATCTATCTAAACTGCAACATTCAAGTACAGAGTAGACACATTGAAAACTTCAGATCTATCTAAACTGCAACATTCAAGTACAGAGTAGACACATTGAATACTTTAGATCTATCTAAACTGCATTCAAGTACAGAGTAGACACATTGAAAACTTCAGATCTAGTACAGAGTAGACACATTGAAAATTTCAGATCTAGTACAGAGTAGACACGTTGAAAACTTCAGAACTAGTACAGAGTAGACACATTGAAAACTTCAGATCTAGTACAGAGTAGACACATTGAAAACTTCAGATCTAGTACAGAGTAGACATTGAAAACTTCAGATCTAGTACAGAGTAGACATTGAAAACTTCAGATCTAGTACAGAGTAGACACATTGAAAACTTAAGATCTATCTAAACTGCAACATTCAAGTACAGAGTAGACATATTGACAACTTCAGATCTAGTACAGAGTAGACACATTGAAAACTTCAGATCTAGTACAGAGTAGACATTGACAACTTCAGATCTAGTACAGAGTAGACACATTGAAAACTTCAGATCTAGTACAGAGTAGACATTGAAAACTTCAGATCTAGTACAGAGTAGACACATTCAATACTTTAGATCTATCTAAACTGCAACATTCAAGTACAGAGTAGACACATTGAAAACTTCAGTTCTAGTACAGAGTAGACACGTTGAAAACTTCAGATCTAGTAGAGAGTAGACACATTGAAAATTTCAGATCTAGTACGGAGTAGACACGTTTAAAACTTCAGATGTAGTACAGAGTAGACACATTGAAAACTTCAGATCTAGTACAGAGTAGACACATTGAAAACTTAAGATCTAGTACAGAGTAGACATTGAAAACTTCAGATCTAGTACAGAGTAGACACATTGAAAACTTCAGATCTAGTACAGAGTAGACATTGAAAACTTCAGATCTAGTACAGAGTAGACACATTTAATACTTTAGATCTATCTAAACTGCAACATTCAAGTACAGAGTAGACACATTGAAAACTTCAGATCTAGTACAGAGTAGACACATTGAAAATTTCAGATCTAGTACAGAGTAGACACATTGAAAACTTCAGATCTAGTACAGAGTAGACACATTGACAACTTCAGATCTAGTACAGAGTAGACAGTGACAATTTCAGATCTAGTACAGAGTAGACATTGAAAACTTCAGATCTAGTACAGAGTAGACACATTGAAAACTTCAGATCTAGTACAGAGTAGACATTGAAAACTTCAGATCTAGTACAGAGTAGACAGTGACAACTTCAGATCTAGTACAGAGTGGACACATTGAAAACTTCAGATCTAGTACAGAGTAGACATTGACAACTTCAGATCTAGTACAGAGTAGACACATTGACAACTTCAGATCTAGTACAGAGTAGACACATTGAAAACTTCAGATCTAGTACAGTGTAGACACATTAAAAACTTCAGATCTAGTACAGAGTAGACACATTGAAAACTTCAGATCTAGTACAGAGTAGACACATTGACAACTTCAGATCTAGTACAGAGTGGACAGTGACAACTTCAGATCTAGTACAGAGTAGACACATTGACAACTTCAGATCTAGTACAGAGTAGACACATTGAAAACTTCAGATCTAGTACAGAGTAGACAGTGACAACTTCAGATCTAGTACAGAGTAGACACATTGAAAACTTCAGATCTAGTACAGAGTAGACATTGAAAACTTCAGATCTAGTACAGAGTAGACACATTGACAACTTCAGATCTAGTACAGAGTAGACACATTGACAACTTCAGATCTAGTACAGAGTAGACAGTGACAACTTCAGATCTAGTACAGAGTAGACATATTGACAACTTCAGATCTAGTACAGAGTAGACAGTGACAACTTCAGATCTAGTACAGAGTAGACAGTGACAACTTCAGATCTAGTACAGAGTAGACACATTGAAAACTTCAGATCTAGTACAGAGTAGACACGTTGAAAACTTCAGATCTAGTACAGAGTAGACACATTGAAAACTTCAGATCTAGTACAGAGTAGACACATTGAAAACTTCAGATCTAGTACAGAGTAGACACATTGAAAACTTCAGATCTAGTACAGAGTAGACACATTGAAAACTTCAGATCTAGTACAGAGTAGACACATTGAAAACTTCAGATCTAGTACAGAGTAGACACGTTGAAAACTTCAGATCTAGTACAGAGTAGACACATTGAAAACTTCAGATCTAGTACAGAGTAGACACATTGAAAACTTCAGATCTAGTACAGAGTAGACACATTGAAAACTTCAGATCTAGTACAGAGTAGACACATTGACAACTTCAGATCTAGTACAGAGTAGACACATTGACAACTTCAGATCTAGTACAGAGTAGACATTGAAAACTTCAGATCTAGTACAGAGTTGACACATTGACAACTTCAGATCTAGTACAGAGTAGACACATTGAAAACTTCAGATCTAGTACAGAGTAGACACATTGAAAACTTCAGATCTAGTACAGAGTAGACACGTTGAAAACTTCAGATCTAGTACAGAGTAGACACATTGAAAACTTCAGATCTAGTACAGAGTAGACACATTGAAAACTTCAGATCTAGTACAGAGTAGACACATTGAAAACTTCAGATCTAGTACAGAGTAGACACATTGACAACTTCAGATCTAGTACAGAGTAGACACATTGACAACTTCAGATCTAGTACAGAGTAGACATTGAAAACTTCAGATCTAGTACAGAGTAGACACATTGACAACTTCAGATCTAGTACAGAGTAGACATTGAAAACTTCAGATCTAGTACAGTGTAAAGTTATTTATCCGATGATCACCTTTGTTTATTTTTAAACAAGAAAATAAAATTACAAAAATGGGCACAAAACAGGAAAAGAATAATCCTGCTATGTGCCAGGTCAGACAGTAAACAGTGTCTAGCCAGAAGGCATACAACAGTTGGTCCGGCAGGGCATAAAAGTTATTTGCTCCCAACCAAAATGTTCATAACAATTAAATGACATAACTGAGATAAACCAACACTATACTATAGACCTAATGAATGATGACTGTCAATAGTGGAACAAGATTGTTTAGGCTTAAAAATAAAAGACAAGATAATTAAGCACATGCTTTAGTCTAGATGCCGTCTTCAGCAGACAAAACATTTCAATGAGGACAAAACAATATAACAAATAAATTTAAATTAAAATTAAACTTGTGCCTTCAAACAGATATTGTCTGCTGAAGACGGCATATAGTTGAATCATCGGCTTAATTATCTTACACTTACATTCATACTCTCTCAGCAAACTGAAAATGTTAAGTACATTAAAAGAAACCCCACTTTAATAAATAAAGCTATAATCTCCTTCACCAAAACATTAAATAAATAAAAACTTAGATATCACAAATAATAATTCACTAAGTGTGAATGTATGGCTCTTATATAAAAATAAGTGGGTTATTTGAATGCACTTTTTGTCAAGTAACTTCAGTTTTTATTTGGCAGGTTATTGATAGTGGACTCAAGAATCTCATTTTAAACCTGAGATTGGTTTTTACAATGGGTTCCCAAATTCTCCACATAAAAAGGTCAGATTAAAAAGTAGCAGTTTAAATTTATTTCATTATTAGCAGCAGTCAGTCATCTATTGATGGAAACATTTCAGTATAGTTGGACACTTGAAGCTAGTGGCTGTTTTATACATTATGCCATATGGCTATTGCTTTTTACGTTTTTTATTTTCATAAGTATTTTTAAAAGTCTCATTTCAAAAAAAAACATTGTTGATCCTAATTCCATTGAACATCTTTAATTCAAACATGTTATTTTGTATTACATCATGAACTATTAATTATGTATAACGTTTTAGTGGATGTGTTTAAAAGTAGGTGGGTTTTGTATTCAACATCCACTAGGTTGCTATTTCTTTTTGGTTTGTATACTTGTTTTTACCATAAATGATATTGCAAAGAATCTTTATGTAAATAGAGGTATTCCGTCAATAAAACACGGAATATGTAAAGAAGTTAATGAATTTAAGTTTTAAGATAAGTTATATAATTTATCAAACATCTTGATCCACTCAGAAAGAAAGTTCACCAGGGAAAATTTAATGAAGAAAGAAAAATATAACTTTCAAACACACCCATTCTTATTTCATATTTAATAGAATTTTAAGGTCAAAGAAAAATTTGCTGTGGGAGTTAACTTTTAGAGTTATCAGATGAAGATAACAGGTCTATCTCTCAGTATCAACCAACCAATAGTAACTTATGTAATTATTAAAACATATTTTTTTTAAACTTAGGGTACTACTTTGAGTTGATTTGGGATAAATAAATACACAGGAGTTAATTAAATTTTTTAAAGCACTCTTTTGTTATAATAGACACCATATTATAGGCCTTGGATTTTTACGATGTCTGTCTTTTTTTTTAAACCTTGATTACCTTGACTTGAATTCCTAGAGTTGCCTCTAGAGTATAATACTAATGTTATTGGTCCCTGAGTAGTGTTAGGGTTTCCAGTGAGTTAGCTGGACACAGTTGGTGTTACTGCAAGTCACTAAGATGTCTAAGACTAAGCCTAAGTGTTACTTCTGGTAACATTTGTATGTACAGGAATGTACCTGCTCACTTGGTTGTAGACAGCTTTCAATAACCTATACAATTATAAAGAAATGAGTCTAGTATTGCCAGTATATTAGCATTCTATTTTTACTGTTAACTGCTAGCAGGCCTATCTCATTATGCGAGTACGAGCCCTTATGGATAGCTATACTCAAGTTATGATGAGTATAACTAGTAGGCCCATATATATTATATAGATTACAGACCTATACTATAGACGAGTTGCCTTTGGCTATTAGAAAAATTTAAAAGATTGAAACGAATAAGTTAAAATAATTAGGTCTGAACAATCTTAGTCTTACTCTACTCTAAGTCCCTACAGTGTAATCAGCAAGTTGGACCTATGATAATCAATCTCACTTTGAGTACTTTGACCTGGAAGACCTACATATTTCTCTCACAAAGTGAATGTTGTACATATAGAATGTAGGCAATATATAAAATATATGAACGACTATCATAATACTATGACTATAAAGTATGATATTGATAGTATAAGAGTGTGGATGTAGAATGTAGGCAAATGGCCCATTTAAAAGAACCCTTTTAATTGTTAAGAACACATATTTTAAATAGAATATATCATCAGTAGAGTCAGTATAGTAGCAGTAGGCACTTTGATGACATTTTCAAAACATTTTTAAAATATAAAATAAAATTACAACAGCTGTGTAGAGCCTAGAGATCAAACACAGATCAACTTTCTAGCTCAAGTGGTTCAAAAGTTATGAATTTTGTCAAATGAACTAATGATAAAAAGTGTTGGACTGCAATAATCACTTCCTTTCTACGCCTCTTTACTTTGGTGCTGTCTGGTTTTAGCGCCCTCTCCTTTTTTTTAGGTAGGATATGTAGATTTATATTATTGATATTATGTAAATTTAATTTATACTTATTTAAATGCGTTTTTTTGTTTGTACTGATGAAGGCATGTGCCGAACCGTTTACTTGTGTATAATGTCATGGGCGCCCGCAGAAAACTTTCTAGAAGGGGGGGGGGGGGGACAAAAAAAACGATTAACTTTCGGGGGGGGTTTTTNTTTTTTTTTTGTTTTTTTTTTATATTGTTATATAGAATGGGAGGCGCGGGGGGGGGGGGGGGGGGGGGGGGGGGGGGGGGGGCGCAAGTGCCTCACCTTGCCCCTAGCTGCGGGCTTATGTATAATTATTATTAAATCGTAACTTATATTGTTATAGTGACACAATTTGTTGGTGTCTTAATAATGAATTTTGTAATAAGGACCTCAAAACGACTTTTTCACTATAGGGGTTTCCTCCACATCTCTTGACCCTTATTATGCTTTTGATTTTACACCTATAACTTATAAATTGAGACAAAAATATAATATTTACAGGAAACAGTTTAATATGAGTTCTTCTAAATAAATCCACAACATATAAGTTTAGCTTTTGTTAGATTCCACAAAATTTAAAAAAAACGGTACAATTTTCCTTATTAAAAATGTATCAAATATGCTGACTCGTCACTTATTAGTATTTAATTAATTTTGTTTTAATATATACTTTTTAAATTTCCCAATAATAATAACATTCTTTAGGTATTAATTTCAAATTTTCTGTGAAATTGTTTGACATTCATAAGTATAAACAAATAATACAGGGATTATTTGATTCATCTGACGATTAGACTTTTTATTTTACCATATTCTATATATGTATTCCAATATATGAATATAACCAAAAATTAGTATGTCATTTATTTTAAGTGAGTAATCTTATTTCACAAATCAACATGCATTGTTAGAATCAACTTTGGAGGTTGATAGAAATTAAAATAATTTCTAGTCATTTGCTTGGGGTAAGTACACGTTTTTATGATTGTTCTTTAGTAATTTCTTTAGTAAACCTTGGATTATTGTGGCAGAAAGTCTGAGAAAGTGGGTTTTTTCTTTGAAAATACTGAGGATTATATAATAACTCTCTTGTAGAACATTGCGATACATGATTAAATAAAGGATTTTTCAATATCAAAGATAAGTGAATATTTTTAAAAATATTTTTACTAAATTTATGTCTTAAGAATCAACTATATCCCTTAAAATAGTATTACTTACATCTAACGAATAATGGGTCCTACAAGTAATAAGTTGGGGTGGTGCTAGGCCTATACTTATAATACTATATACAGTACTATACAGGCTTGTAGGCCCTATAAATAGATAATTTAACAATAATAACAATTTAATAATAGTAATAATAATAAGGCCTATTTAACCCACTCTCCAATTAATACCCCTCAATAAAAGCATCAAATCATAGTAAAAAATATGTATTTGTGTTATTAAATTATTTCTTTTTGTTTCTGAAAGAGCTATTATGGGGTAATAAGCTGGATTTCCAGCGTAAACAAAGTTATTTACTTTTTAAAAAGTCAGTTATCGATAATAGGTAATTTTGGGACACGTGACAAAAATGTGTACACATTTTTTTACCAACCTGTTGGTCCTAACGTCACAAATTTGATATGTTGTAATTTATACAGTTATCTCTGAACCACTTTAAAATTAAAAGACAACCATTTTCAAAAACATATATATATATATATAAAGTGAGCATTAATTTACCTCCACTGTTCAAAATGAAGAACTCAAATTCCTTTTGGAGCAAAAGTGTCTAATGAAAAAAACTAAAACAGCGAGTCTAAAGATGTAAGCAGAAATAGAATGTGTATTTTGGTATACAGTATATAGTTGGCAAAAAAAAAAAGGTTAATAATTAGACCCTCAGTGAATTAAAAAGTGGAGGTCGCCATATGAGCTATTTTGATAACGAAATCATGACACCAAGTTTTTGGCGTTTCCCGAACTATACCGAAGTGCCAAGGCAAAGCAGGTTTATGCTTTTTATAGGCTGACTTATAAATGAAATAAAGCAAGGGGCTAAAGCCCATTTGGATTGCTATTAATTCATCCATTAGTCATTGATTAGTAGTAGCCTGTGTTTAGGGCCTAAAAATAGGACTCATGACCATGACTTTATTAAAATAGGCCCTGGCCCTGCCTTACAACTAATACTTATAAAGAATAGTTATATGGTTATACAACAGAAAAGTTTAGGCCAATATTTAATAAATGCAATTTACTATGATTAAAATAGCCATAGAATTATATAATATAGAATAGACAATAGGGATATTATATAAACATAGTATTTGATAGTATAGTACTATTATAGGTTAGGCCTTTAGGCATCATAAAGTTTGTTTTTTTAAATTTAAGGCCTCTACGATGATTGATCATTGTCTAATATAGTGATAATTTAATAGATTAAATTATTAAATAGTAAATACCAAATGGAGTTAGAAACACTAGGCTGGTCACCATTGGAGAAACGACGACGACAATCCTGGCTCTCCATGATGTACAAGATAAATAATGGGCTGGTCCACTGTTCCGGTATTAAACAGAAACTCGTCCCTCTCCCCCATAGACAGCGACGAGGCCATGACAGGCAATTCAGGCTCATACCAGCAAGAAGCCAGTATAGGAGCTGCTCATTCCTGCCCAAGACAATCAGGGACTGGAACCATCTTTCAAAAGGAACAGTTGAGGCGACAACACTAGACACATTTGTGTCTATTGCCTCAAGCCTTCAAACCCCTGGTGCATAATTTCCTCATCACCACCAGTAACAGAAACATTGCAAATCCCATCTACATGCATAGGAGCCAAAATGATCAATAAATTGATCGTGGGCCCTTAAGATATAGAAGAAGAAGAAGAGAAGAAGTAGGTAATTCACTACTACGCCATGCGCACAGATCGTTATTTCGAATGCGAGAAACAAACCATAAATCAGTGAACGGTCCATGCCGGTAGGTCACGGGATCATATAAAGATCTAGTTTCCTTTGTCTATGTAAAGAAGAGACAATGAACTTGCTATAGACTGGTTTGTGCACACCAGGAGGTTGATATTATGACATTAACTTTTTCATCGGACTTACAGTGCTTGTGGCAGATATCTTTCGTTGGGAAAACAGGTAAGCACTATATTTCGGAAACCATAATAGTATTCCCATTAATTCTTTTTTGTATTCTATGCAGGAACAATTTAACTAATTGAATCAAGAAACATAATGACATTTAGATAGGCCTTAAATTGTAAAGACAGGGTGTCGATTTGAGCATACTTCATTAACCATTTATTGATTAGGCCAAATGAACCGGAAGTGATAGCCATTCTCTGTTGTTATTCTTATTGCATAAGAAGTATTTAAAATCTTTATAAATCTATTGTTTTTAAAAAGCCATCCAGTTAATTTATATTATTTAATTTGTTTTAATTTAATGACTGAAAACAAATTTATACATATTTTATGAAATTTCATTATTAATTTTTTTTTTTAAATAAAATTTACAACTATGATAACCATGTCAAGAATAATAATACCCTTAATGATATAGTTTATCTTAAACTCATATTAGATTAGATACGGTAATCAATGAATAGTAGTAGTAGGCTCAGCAGCTACTAAACGTCATCTGTCATCATCTATTTTTATTTTCATTAAGTTTCATAATTTTATTTACCTTTGTCTTCTAAATAACCTATCTCTCTTTTTCATTTTCCTTTTGTATACCCCATTTTTAAAAATGTAATTTCCTTTCTTGCCTTTAAGCTTTACTGCTTTAGCTCAAAGCTATTATATGTGACTTTTCAGACTTAGCCCAGTCTTTAATTCTGGTCATTGAATAACTTTATTTTTTAAACAACAGCTAAGCTAGTAGTTTTTATAAGAAAAATGTCTTAAATGTCTCGGCATTTTCTTTCTTTTAAATTTATAGCCATGTCACCACCACATTTTGGAGGAGCTGTGCTTCTAGTACTAGAAATACCTACGGTTCATGCCTGTCCATTCCAGTTGATGGACAAGCTGTAATGAGGGCTCATAAAGACTACCAGACTTTTTTATATCAGTAAATTTATATCTGATTAATAAGGAATAATGTTACCTAATGGATATGTAATACAAGCTTGTCTTAATCTGAATAAATATAATGTTAGAACATAACAAAATAATATCTATACTGGATAGACAGGATAAATAAAATCACCATTAGTCTTAATTAATAAATAATTTAATTACAGAACTATCACACTGGAATATACAATCTTAGATATATAAAAAAATCTAATATAGAAGGTCCCTTTTGTTACTTATGTTAAAATGCTTATTTTGTGTTTAATTAAAACTATTCTTTATCTCTATTTCAGTTTGTCTGGACTACATGACCCACATTGAAATACAAGAAGTTTGTGTAGCGATGAAGTGGAAGATAATACCTCTCCAGCTCAGAGGTACTGGCCGCCCAGCAGTGTTAAGTTTTGCTTCAGCTGCCAAAATGTGTCAGCGTGAACAATTTCACTTTGTTGTACTGGTCTTTCCTGTTTTAACAAAAACCTATCAGGTGTGACTGAATGTCCTATTGGATGATCCACCACGAACAACCACCAGAGCATAATTTTGACAGCATTGATATTTTTCACCATCAACTGCATTTATTTGGAAATTTATACACTCAGGACTCCTATTTATCATCATGATGGATGGAATCAACAATATTGACACAAAGAAAACCATTTTTGGAAAACCTTTCATGACCAATGGTATCTATAACTGTTACAAATTTGATCAAAATTGCCATGGACTCTGCCAACTCATTACTTTTGATCATTATCTTCCTATGAAAGAATATGTATCTCTTTTGTTCAGCCGTTCAATGAACTATAAAAGTACTAATATAATGTTAAGTAATCATCATTTGTACTGTGGATTCCTAATAGCACGGATACTTGGATTAACAATTTCATGGATTGGAAGATTGGATTTAACATTTGGGATCAGCATCTTTTCAATTCGTCTTATTCTTATCCATTATTATAAAATAATTTGAATTGGTAATATTTATATTATAAAATGTTTATTTTTAATGCAAAAAAAGGCTACATTTTAAAATAAAATTTACTCACCATGTTGCCAAAATGTCACCGATTAAATATATTTAGACCCTCTCTTGTTCAAATATCACTCATTAATACATTAGTTAAAATATTAATATGGCTTAAAAGCCCAAAATCTAATTAAACTTAAACTGTGCGGAAAATTTTAATAAGGCTTTTAACTTTACAGGTAAAAAAGTTATGGCATTTTGAGTAGGGCCTATGCCTATTGAGAACAGGCACTACATTTTTAATGAAATGTCCTTACCCTCTGTTGTTCAAATCCCACACAACTAATATATAGTTTAGGCCAATATTTATTGTAGTTGTAGATTTGCATTACAATGATTTATCATATTAGCCTAATCTAAAGTACTAAAGAGAAAAGCCAAAAAAGTAAAGCCCAATACTTAGACTCAGGCCTAATACTAATTGAAATGCACTACAAATTTCAGAGCTTTAAATTAGCTGAATAAAAAGTTATTGCATTTTGAGTGTCAAAGATTTCTTTTTTCGATCTCAGAATTTTGGAAATTATTTACTAATGCTAAGGCTATACTTAAAATTAGACCATTATTATACTACATAGTCATAAGGAAAAATTATTACTATATTACTCTTACACTAAAAATGCGAAAAACTTGTTTTTCTAATTAAGTTAAAGTATTTTTAAGATAGAAAAATAAAATTGGTATCAATGAATTAGTGGAAAGGGAATACTGAGTCCTTTCTAATGATATATGATATAAATTTCATTAATATATAACAACTTTGAAATTTTTAGTGAAGTACACTATTATTTGTATTAGAAGCTTAAAAAATTAAAATTGAAATGTCCGTAACTTTAACTAACATTTACAAAAGATAAACATTATCCAAATCAAATAAAATTAAAGACATGGAAAATATATACTTACTTTGACTGACAATATTTCATCCAAATAGTAAGAATTTATTTTACTATATTCCAAATACATGTATATCTATTATTTGAGTTCAACAACGTTAGGGCGAGTTGTAATAGTAAAATCATCTCTGACTGCTGACGTCCATCTTGAATTGTGTGTGTAGCATAGCCTCGATTTGAACCCACATTGCCAGGACAAAAATAAATGGAAGGCAGGCCGCAGATAGTCACGTGCACAAACTATTTTTAGAATTATTCACTCATTTCTTCTTCTTCTATATATTAAGGGCCCACGATCAATTTATTGATCATTTTGGCTCCTAAGCATGTAGAGGGGATTTGCAATGTTTCTATGGCTGGTGTTGATGAGGATATTTCACTGGTTGCAAGGGCTACTTTGTGAGGGTATTATGCACTGGGGGTTGGAAGGCCTGAGGCAATAGATGCAAATGTGTCAAGTGTTGTCGCCTCAACTGTTCCTTTTGAAAGCTTGTTCCACTCCTTGGTAATCTTTGGCAGGAATGAGCAGCTCCTTTACTGACTCTCGCTGGTATAAGCCAGAATTGCCTGTCATGGCCTCATCACTTTCTATGGGGGAGAGGGACGAGATTCTGTTTAATGCTGGAGCAGTGGACCAGCCCATTATTTACCTTGTAGGCCTACATCATGGAAAGCCTGGATAGCCGTCGGCGTTCCTCCAATGGTGACCAGCCGAGTGTTTCCAGCATGCTGCCAATACTAGAGGTATTCATGTAGCCGTTCAGGACAAAGCGTGCTGCCCATCGCTGGACCGCCTCCAACCTGTCAATGCTCTTCTGGGTAAACGGGTCCCAGAATGAAGATGCATAATCTAAAAGCGGGCGGACAAAGGACAATTGATCAGTGCGTCCTTGAGAGGGAGCGCCGCGGCTCCACAGCTTCATCACAGGGGCGCCGCGAAATATGAATGAAGAGGGAGTCAAAGATGTGTATCTTTGTTGCAATACATTTTGACTTAAAATGGAATTGATTTCTCTCGAGCTATAAAATCCAGTTTTGAAGTAAAGCTTCAATTGTTTTTCTTGATCAAGGTCAAGGGTGGCCAACCCAAAAGGCTTGGGGTCGTTCGCAAATTACGTCACGCTGGGGGGGGGGGGGGGGGGGGGGTGTCGAGAATTTGTAATACTTTGAGACAGGGGGGGCGGGGGGGGGGCGAAAATTTGTGACGTCCCACTTTAAAAAAATAAAAATTTGTTTTTCTTGATCAAGGTCAAGGGTGGCCAACCCAAAAGGCTTGGGGTCGTTCGCAAATTACGTCACGCTGGGGGGGGGGGGGGAGGGGGGTGTCGAGAATTTGTAATACTTTGAGACAGGGGGGACGGGGGGTGGTCGAAAATTTGTGACGTCACACTTTAAAAAAATCAAAAATACTTTAATTGTCATAAATCTTTATTCAATTAATTTTAAAAGGCTGCGGCTATAGGTACCCGGGTACCTTTAGACACAATGTCTATTCAGACCCGTAGTGGCTCCATGTTGATTAAATGGCTTCGGAGCCGGGTGTGATAACAATCGTAGTATGAGAAATCGTCTTCAAAAGACGTATAGGTGTCAAACATCTTGCCTGCATCCATTTTTTTAAAAAAGAAAGCGCGGTGAACTTGTCGATTATTAAGCCTTTGGTTCGGAAAAGGTTGGGTTTTTTTTCGATTGCTAAGATATCGGGTGCGAATAGCCATTTTGTCTAAGGGGACCCGTGTACGTATAGCAATACCGAAATAGATATATAAGAATGAGCTATGCTGCATAACGCCGAAAAACCGAAAATATTTAGACACATCGGATTCTTCAAAACCATCATAGTTATTTTCTATTATTTTACAGAAATCGATAAAATTTAAATGCGCCAAAAAATATATATTTCCGCTTTTATTTTAGCAAAAGTTTTAAGTATTATTATTATATAAGCTACAAATATATTTAAAGTAACAACTAAGGAAGTATTTTAAGCATTTTATCCGAATGTAAAAGTTCTGAAAAAAATATAAATCAAAATATTATGATCTAAGAATTGCATCTTAATCGTATCCGGAAATTTGATCGAAAGAAATTTCGTCTACGGTAAATTGATCGACGGTAATTTGATCGAAGGGAAATTTGGTCAAATCTTTTTTTCAGTTTTTACTCTAAAATTTTGCTTCAAATTTCTTTTTGAACGCCAAATTTTGTTAAACTATATCAGATCGTGCGTTTTAAAAGAAATTTTACGAAAATTTTAACGTATGAACTAAAGATTCGACCAAATTTCCGTTCGATCAAATTACCGTCGATCAATTTACCGTCGACGAAATTTCTTTCTATCAAATTTCCGGTAACTCATCTTAATCACATTTATCTGGAAAACATATGCTATTCTTAGCGTGTTTTTAGTGCGTTGTTAATATGGCGAAATAAAAATAAAATTAATTTGATATAAATAATTACGCAAATGACGTCATAGCACGATTACCTATTTTAGCCACAGCTCTTAGTTTCTTTGATTTTATAAACGCGCATGACAAAACTGATAATGCATTTTCCCCTTTTTGAAAGTTAAATTAATAGATACTAGACTATATGACCTGATATTATCGGGATAATAATGATAGGTCCTTTGCGTAAATTTCTAAGTGCTATTGCAAAAAATTATCACAATTCATAACTTTAAACATATAATGCTATTTACATTTCTAACATCATTAAGCTTTGAGAAGCATTTATCTGCTACATAATATAAGCCTACCTTACTCCCTTTCACGCTCCTAAACTACTTTTTTCCCCTCTAAACATGACCTTAAAAAACCCAGTCTAACTTATCACTACTTATATCACTTTTGTCACTAAAGGAGTTAATTGAGGAACAATTACTACCTTAGAGAAATATTTTAGATTTACCCCTTTTCGTGCCCTTGAATTACAAATTTTTTCTCTAAA
This sequence comes from Lymnaea stagnalis, assembly GCA_964033795.1. Lineage (NCBI taxonomy): Eukaryota > Metazoa > Mollusca > Gastropoda > Lymnaeidae > Lymnaea > Lymnaea stagnalis. The sequence goes on along the minus strand of CAXITT010000211.1, from coordinate 802,589 downwards.
AATTGTTTAAAAAAACTAATCTTAAATTTAAATCAAAAACTATATATATTATGATTTAAGTATATATTATATGGCAGGAATTCGATATATATTGATATCTTCATCAAAAATTTAAACATATTTATGCCTTTAAAAAAATATATATATTATCAGAGACTCGTAAAACAAAGAATTATTTTATCTAAAGAAGAATCTCGCAACCATTTTTCACGGCTTAAAAGACTTTAACAAATTTAAATTGTTCATCTCATAAAAATACACACCTCTTTAGTTTTTTGCAAAGTAAAAACAAAATTATATTTTCATTTTTTGAAAGTAAATATTAACCTATCTCTATTTTTCAAAATTACTTTTTCAAGTGTGTAAAATAATTGGGTTTTGATATTTAAGGGTATGCTTATATAAATGTAACGCCATTGATTTTCTTAATTGGTAAACATATGTTTATTTGTAAAAGAAAATAAGAAATCTCTTTTTTTCACAAATGTAATACCATAGGATGGAAATATATTTTCATCCACGTAAAAACGAACACATCCTTTTTCCTACCACCGATATGAATGTACCCAAGGAGGTTAATTATTGATCAAATTCACTCCCTTATTTTGAGGCGTATCTTGTATTGCCATGGGCCATGGGCAAACTGAAATTACCCATATTTGTAAACAGAAAATGTAACATCTCTTTTTTTAAAGAGAATACCATAGGAGTTAACGATGTTTTCATCCACTTAAAACTATACACATCTTATCTCCGACATGTATTTACCCAAGAAAATTAATTATTTATCAATCTCATTCCTTTGTTTTGAGACGTAACTTGTGCTGTCTTGGGCAAACTGAACTTATACATATTTGTAAAAAGAGAATGCAACATCTCTTTTTCACAAATGTAATACCATAGGATTTAAATATATTGTCATCCACGTGAAAATGTACACATCCTATTACCTACCCCCGATATGAATGTACCCAAGAAGGTTAATTATTTATCAAATTCACTCCTTTATTTTGAGACGAATCTTGTGCTGCCTTGAGCAAAATGAACATATACATATTGATAAATATTTGTAAAAAGAGAATGTGGCATCTCTTTTTTCACAAATATAATAACATAGGAGTTAATTATACTGTCATGTACGTGAAAATATTCACATCCCATTACCTACCTCCGATATGTATGTACTCAAGAAGGTTAATTATTAATCAAATTCATTTCCTTTATTTTGAAACATATCTTGTTCAGCCTTGAGCAAAATGAACACATAAAAATGTGTAAAAAGAGAAAGTGGCATACCTTTTTTCACAAATGTAATACCATAGGATTTAAATATATTGCCATCCTCGTAAAAATATACACATCCTATATCCTACCTCCGATATGTATATACCAAAGAAGGCTAATTATTAGTCCAAATCATTCCTTTATTTTGAGACGTATCTTGTGCTGCCTGGGGCAAAGTGAACAACCCTCCCCGCCCAGACTTAAATAAATTTAGAAAATCTTTCACTAGATTTTAGTCCTTTCCATATCCAAACTAACATATTTTGTACTTCATATGGTTCGTTCTTATTTTTATGAGTTATAAGTGGATTAGTGAATGTTATTTGGCTATGGAAGTGCGCTGCGTGATTGGCTTAAACTGCATTTTCTAATTAGAATTATATTTAAAGATTAGAATTTATTATGTTATAATTTTAATAAAAGTATATTTTTGGAATAAAAAAAAAGGCAAAAATTTTTAAATGTTAAAATATTCAAAGCTAAATTGTGTGTGTTTTATTTTCAATTCAAACAGCAATCAGTTATATTTAGTAAGAAGTTTACTTTTAAAAGGGAAAATACATGATCAGTTTTGTCAAGAACGGTTATTAAATTTACAGAAACCTAAGAGTTTTGGCCAAATAGGCTATTCACGCTATTATTATTATTGAGACCAAATTAATTTCCATTTTATTTCGTAATATTAACAACGCACTAAAAGACACACTAAAAACTACTGATGTCTGGGTTTTCCCAATAAATGTCATTACGGGTAATTCTTTTAGCATGATTTTTTTTTCATAACTTTCAAACACATATAAAATGCTTAAAATAGTTCCTTGGTTGATACTTTAAATGTATTTGTAATTTATAATAATATTTAAACTTTTACAAAAATAAAAACAGTTTAAGATATTTTTTTTTTTTTTGCACATTTAAATTTATTCGATTTCCGTAAAATAATAGAAAATAACTATGATTGTTTTTAGGAATCTGAACGTACTTAAAAGTTCTCCTTTTTGGCGATATGTGAACCTAGCTCATTCTTATATATGTTACCGGCAATGTGCAAAATCCGGCATTATATAGAATGCCTAGGTATTCTATAGAATGCCTGAAAAGTGTAGGCAAAGTATGAAATGGTTTATATTTCACACATTTCCTAGGCATTCTATATAATGCCTAAGAGCGACCTGGCAATGTATAGAATACCCCGCCATTCATGTTTGATTCTTTGCTTGGTGGTGGCGTGGCGATCGCGACACAAGTGCTTCGTACTCCCGCCAAAGACGCTACCCCTATTGTTTCAAGATGGCTGCCGAGATGTTGGAATATCAGATTGTAGCTTCAGATCAGGAATCACGGTATGTTGACATGCAATGGCGGTTCTACGATGAAATTTCTTAATTGCGAGCCAATACTGCTAAAACTGCGTTTCTCTAACGGAAACTAGTTACCAAAAATTAGTGGATGATGTGAAAATGGCTCGGATGACAAATCAGAAGAAACCACGAGACTATTGGCTCCTGAAACGCTATGATGTAATGGTGGTAGAGAACAAAAGTTAGTTGATCTATCCTGTTAAAGAAGGCGACAGCTCTATTCAGTTCTATGTCACGGATTCTGAATTATTTGACGTACTTCACGAGGCTCATTTGGCCGTGGGACATGGAGGATGGAAAAGAACTTTGACACAAGTATAAGAACATTACACGTAATGATATTGAACTTTACCTCCACCTTTGTGAGCCGTGCCAGAAGAAACAAAAAGGTGTCACAAATGGTGTTGTGGTGAAGCCTTTGATTTTTTCTGAATTCAACTCCCGTGGTCAGGTCGATCTTATCGATTTTCAATCCCATCCTGACAGGGAATATAAATTTATAATGGTGTACCAAGATCATCTCACAAAGTTTGTGGTTCTGAGGGCTTTAACATCCAAGAGGGCGGAAGAGGTAGCCTACACATTAGTGGCAATATTTACGTTGCTTGGCGCTCCATCAATTCTAAAGTCCGATAATGGCCGGGAATTTACCAACAATGTGGTGAACAGCCTAAAGGATTACTGGCCCAAGATGAAGATCGTCCATGGTAAACTGCGCCACTCACAAAGCCAGGGCAGTGTCGAAAGAGCTAATCAAGAAATCGAAAACATGCTATGTGCTTAGATGCAAGATGATATAACTGACCACTGGGCTGAAGGATTATGATTCATCTAACTTATGAAAAACAGGGCCTTTCATTCTGGGATCAAGAGAATGCCTAATGAAGCTCTGTTTGGCTGCAAAGCTAAAGTGGGACTTGCAACGTCTTCCATACCCCTGGACGTTTTTCAAGACATACAGACTTAGGAAGAACTCGAAAAAATAATAGAAAGCGTAAAAACAATACAGCAGGAAGAATTAAATCGTCAGATGCAAGATACAGAGCCTGCTATACAGATTACTGAAGAGAATGCAACTAGTAATGGAGGAATCCAAACTGATTGTGACGTCATGGTTACCGAAGAGCCTTCCACTTCTGGCGTTTGTTGTGTCTGCTTAAAAGAAAGCAGCGGTACCTATATGTGCCGAAGCTGTCACCGTAATGTTCATGTTATCTGTGGGCATGCTGCTAAAGACGATGGAGACAAGAAAATAGAAAGTTATGGTGTTGGTATTTTGTGCAGCTTGTGTTTCAAGATAAAGAGAGCTATAGAGGCTAGAAAAGAATCTAAATCGAACCTTGAAATCCAGGCCAAAAAAATTAAAATAAACTCTGACAAAAAGTTCCCGCCTGCACCTTTAGGATCCACTGTGCGAGTTCCTATTCCTGACGTTGACAAGGGACAGGGTGACTCGCGCAATCTGTTGGCAGTTGTTATGACAGAGACAGAAGACGGCTTTTATCGACTTGGAACTGCACAAGGAATCTTGAAACAAGGAATCTTGTATTCGAGATCACAGTTAGCTGTATGTTTAAAAGATTTATTGAGAGTTGAAGACGTCCCAGCCCATGAAATACCTCTCCGATCTGCTGCTATCTCTCAGTCAACAGGAAGCGGTCAAGGCTACGTGAGGTGTATGTGCAAGACCAGGTTCCAAAACATGAAGTGTCTTTGTTTGAAAAAGAAAATTAAGTGCAATTCAAAATGCCACTCCAGCCTTACTTGCTGCAACAAGTACCTCAATGACACCTTTGCTTTCCAGTTTTATTGTTATCTTTCGTATTCAAATGTGTTTTTCCAATTAAAAAAAAATTTCTTTACGCTCTTTTACCTGAAGTATATTTGTCATTATATATAATACCTAGGCAATGTATAAAGTGTATAAAATGCCTAGGCAAAGTATGTAACTTAATCACAAAAATAAAATATTTCATACTTTGCCTAAAACCGCCAGGCATTCTATACAATGCCTGCATTTCACACATTGCCGGTAACATATATATCATATTATTAATTATATACAGTCTTTTTGTAAAAAAATAAAAAAATAGGTGCCGGTACTGAGTACCGGGTACTCAGTGATGGCGATGGATTGGCTAACTTTAACTACCAGTTCGCACTAAATCACAACTGCAAAGATACTAAATGTCTAAAACAATTAATTATTACTTAAATTATCAATTTCTAACTGCGCTCGTTTTAATTTCTTTAAGTCTTAATTATTACATTCAAATTTTGAAATTTTAAAGGCATTACGTCTTAAAAACAACCATGACCGGAAATAAGTTAATAACCAATGTCGCAACATTACGAGTGTGTGCAGAAAGCAGTTTCGCATTTTATATTTTAATTCTTATTGCGCGCAATTTTAAAATAATTCAATTTTAACAAATTAATACTATAATAAATTAATAATAAACGTTAAAATACAAGAAAAGTAATAATTTTTCCCCACATTGAAAAAGGTGCCGGTACGCCGTACCGGTGCGTACCGGCACAAAAAAAGCACTGTGTGTGTATATATATATTATATATATCAACGTGTTGACATTAATTTATTTATGAATACCCTCTCTCACTTTCCTACAATTTTCAAACTTTTTCCATCCTCTCTGCCCCCCACCCACATATTTTTTGTCGACGCAATTATTTACTGTCCAATACTTGTATTCTTTTCATATTATTTAACAAAGTTATTGCATTGTAAGGGTTACGAAGTTTTGGGGGGGTGGGGGTGGGTGGGGGGTGTTTGTAAAAGTTAGGCACTTTGTTTTGAAAAAGCCGTGAGTGGGTTTTTCCCCTAAGAAAACGTTCCTTCCCTTCTACATCATGAACTATTTACAATGTCTAGACACAAATTTAAAAAGCCCTATTAGAGGGCGCCCGACGCCTCTCCGGGATGGGAAGGGGGGTAGGGGGGGGGGGTTATAACGTTAATGCACCACCCCAACCATTGAATTTCGATTGCTAGTTTTGTAATGGGGACAACACTTTGAAAACCGATGGTGGTGGTCTTTGGGGATTGGAAAAAAAAAAATGGGGGGAGGGGGGGGGGGTTATAACGTTAATGCACCACCCCAACCATTGAATTTCGATTGCTAGTTTTGTAATGGGGACAACACTTTGAAAACCGATGGTGGTGGTCTTTGGGGATTGGAAAAAAAAAAAAAGTGAGAGCGTGGCTTTGGCTGGATGGCTAGCTGATTTTATTCCATTGTACAGAATTTTGAAAAAATTGATTTTATATTTATTTGAATATATTTTTTAAAACATTAAAATTTGTATTGGTTTGTTTGGTGTGAATTTTTTTTTTTTTAAAAAGCCAATAAAAACATTTAACTTTTAAAAATATTTGATACCAGGTCAGGGCTTAGTCAACATTTTGAAACACATTAATAATAATTAATCATTTAATAATACTTTTTTTTATTTAAAAAATTTGACTTTTTTTCAGGCACGAGAAATAACACCTTAGAGCATAGTGACATGGTGACATAGTTACGTGGTGACATGGTGACATAGTGACGTGGTGACATAGTGACATGGTGACATAGAGGCATGGTGACATGGTGACATAGAGACATGGTGACATAGTGTCATGGTGACATGGTGAGATGGTGACATGGTGACATGTCATTCCGAATTTATAATAAATCGGCAAAAGTTTAACAAGATGCTTCTATTTTTATGGCATCGATGCTTGATGTGGACATAATCAAAAATAAAAAAAGCCAGAGTTAAAGATGAAGAAAGGAAAAAATCTAGAACTGTGAGCAAAACTTACTTCCTATGCAGTGAGGGAGCAAAGCTACAAGTTTGTCAGGCTTCGGATACTGTATTATGTAAGTATACTTTTAGTACAACAACTTATGGTATGGTGAGAAAAAAAAATAAAATAAGGCTGTTGGGGCAAAATTCTAACATAATTTAAACTTTTCTAACATTTAATTTTTACAGGCTTCTTTGGACGGGGAGAAAAACCTTCATTGTTAGGTATTACATTATATATATGCATAAAGTTATTGCTTCTGAATCTGTACCAAACATTTTCAATGCATTCAATAATGTAATATTAGTATTATCTGTTAACCAATAAAGTTCATGTTACACGAGTGTATGGTCATGGTTATTTGACATCAGAAGTGTTTAGAAAAGGAAAATAAAAAGATGCTTTACTGAGCTAATTGTGTTAAGTATTATTATTACTACAGGACATATAGAGATAAAAACCAGTCTTTAAAAAAAAAATCATCGTAGTAAAAAAGAGGATAATGCACCATAAATGTCTACTCTACCAGGAGATTTATTAGACACGAACAATGTGCGTCAATATAACAATATAAGTTAAGCTTGAATAATAATTTTACATAATACACCAGTATACGTTTCGGCACTTGCAAGTTCATACGGGCTTTAATTTTAAAGGCATTACGTCTTTAAAAACAACCATGACCGGAAATAGGTTTTTAAGACGTAATGCCTTTAAAATTTCAACATTTGAATGTAATAATTAAGACTTAAAGAAACTAAAACGAGCGCAGTTAGAAAATAGAAATAAACAGTATAACAACAAAAACATTTAAATAAGTAGGCCTATCAATTAAAACTACATAGTATATATATACATATATCCTACCTAAAAAAATGGAGATAAATAGGAATGGGTGGAAAAAACAACAGATAAATACCAGGAGATAATGTCTCTTTTTTTTTAAATCATATTTTCAGCCATAAAGCCTGACAGAGCTTTAAGAATTGCCAGACACTGGTTTGAGCATGGCACAACGAGACCAGGGGATAGAGGAGACAGGAAACAAGTGGCCTTTGCAGTACTCTTTCACATGCAGACCCAGTCATTGCGGAAGAAAGTGGAGGTAACAAAATTTGTAAAAATCAACAAAGACCTTTAAAAATAAGTAACACCAAGGTACTCTTTATCAATTCTGACAGACTTGGGGGTAGCAGCATGGAGTTGCCGTTATGACCCAACGTCTCATAGTCTCCTTTAAAGGGGAGGCTAACGGGGACAATCTTAACCAAATGTTTTGGAGTCAAAGGGCTATGTCACCAATGCTAAAAAATAGATGTCCTGTGTCTCGTCAGTGATGTTGGTGGCGATGACAAAATACATACTATATACAAAATATTACTCCGCGATTCCATTGAAGATGCTGCACTCTGAGAATCAGACATTTCCTTAGTTTCTATTTCCTTTTTTCCCCCTTCTACATTTAAATAAAACAATTTGTGAATTGAACACTCTTTTTTTTTTTTTTTTTTTAGATTTCAGTTTTTAAAAAAACGAATCATGAATACATGATAAACTGGTAACAGTCTATACAGGGGGCTTTCCAGCAATTATAATAGGCCTACTGTTTTGTTAAAATATATCAATAAAACACTTACCGTTAATCATCAACAATTATATAATGTATTATATCAAATTTAATTTAATTTCGTATATAGGTTGTTTTTAATTTATAAACAAAGTGAAATATTTGGTACTGGGAATGTTATTCTATCAAAATGGATGTACAGAATTGTGTCATTAAGTAGGCCCTAATAGTTGGATACAAAGCATTTTGAAACAAAAATAGAACTAAGTAAATAAATACATTTTATTGACTGACAATTCAATTGTCATCTTAGTCTAACTTATATTTTGAATGTATTTCCTAAATTATCATTTAGTTTTCCGAAAATTTGAGCCATTATTGTTTAGGGAAAGAAAGTTGAATTGAATATCTCAACGCTCAAAAAATGGATCAACATCATTTTGAAAATCAGCTCTTCATATACAAATTTTACATCACAAGATGTTCATTTATTTACACACACACACACACAATTATAATTGTTTCCATGGTAAAGTTGTATTTTAAAAAAAAAAAAAAGCATTATTAGCAAACTATCCGGATCATTTTCTTTGTCTGTAATGTTGTTTGTTTTTCTGTGTGTTTTGATTTCCGCCTTCTCGAATTGTCGCTGCTCTCATAATCATCCTATGTGCCTGGCTAGTGCCACCGTGAAGAAAATGACCACTGTCTCAACTGTGTCTGTTCCAAACGACCACGATGCTGTTAAACACATCAATATACAAAGGATCATTTTATTCATAGTAGAAATAAACTTTAGAGAATATAATAACTTACCTTAGGGTTAGGATTAGGGCTAGGGTCCATACACCGCAGGAACATTAGAGCTTAGAATAACCTACTATAGGCTTTGGGTTAGGTCTTGGTCTCTGTATACACATCAGAGCATAGAACTCAAAAACAACTCACTATTGGTTTAGGGTCAGGGTTTGGTCATTGTAGTAACAACACAGAATAAAATAGCTGTGCCTAGGGTCAGGGTTTGGTCATTGTAGTAAAAACACAGAATACAATAACTTACTACAGGGTTGGGGTCAGGGTTTGGTCATTGTAGTAACAACACAGAATAGAATAACTTACTACAGGGTTACAGTCAAGGTTTGGTCATTAGAGAAACATCCCATAATAACTTACCTTAGCCTTAGGGTTGTGATTTTTATTCAAAGATATTGTTAAATTTCATTACCAGGCTCTTACCCTCCTACCATCCGGATGTATGACATCAAAGATGTCTGGCTAATATAAAGGTGTACAACAGCTAAATTTATGTCTAACATAAAAATTGTTCAACAGCTAAATAATCTGTATACGAGACATGTGTACAGCAGCTAAATGGTCTGTGTACCATTAAGTTTCAAAACAGGGTACTTTTTCTCTACCATCCAGTGTTGAAACAATTACATGCATCTGGTGAACAACTATCTGAATACCATAAAGGTGTAGAAAAACTGTACGCCTGTCTGCCTTCAAGGTGTGCACAAGTTAAATGCATGCCTACAATCGAGATGTACTATTTTCCAACCATCCAGGTGTGGTGTACAACGCCACGTGTACACATTCGTTCTTAAAAACCAACATTTGTTTTCATATTTAAGGAGAATAAGTGGGGTAGTCGACTTATGGGCGAGTCCAAAGAGATGTGTCTGTGGGGTGGTCGACTTATGGGTGAGTCTAAAGAGATGTGTCTGTGGGGTGGTCGACTTATGGGCGAGTCCAAAGAGATGTGTCTGTAGGGTAGTCGACTTATGGGCGAGTCCAAAGAGAGCTGTCTGTGGGGTGGTCGACTTATGGGCGAGTCTAAAGAGATGTGTCTGTGGGGTGGTCGACTTATTTATTTATTTAGGCATTGTTATATAGCGCTTACCTTGAAGCTCTAAGCGCTTTGCAATTATTAAAAACATGTAAACTAACTAAAATAAAAATGAGACATTAGGATAGCAACTACTATACTATAGAAACAATTAAAATGGCTATAAAACGAGGACACTTTGGCACGTTTTGGCCTATATTACAGGATTAACCCGAGACAGAAAATGAGGCAGGGCAAGGAGGGTGCATCACAGGTCATAGGCGGACCTAAACAGATGGGTTTTAAGGGACTTTTTAAAAGTGGACGAGGTTTCACAATGATGGATATGGAAGGGGAGCTGGTTCCAGAACGTGGGCCCATGGAAGTAGAAGGAGCGTTCACCGATGGTCTTAGTTTTGGTTCTTGGGATTGAGAGGGTTCTATTGTCAATGGAAGAGCATAGTTGTCTTGTGGGGATGTAAGGAAGCAACAGTTCAGAGAGATAGACAGGAAAGTGAGGGTCAGTGAACGAGTTCAAGCATAGATTGGCAGACTTGTACTTGATGCGAGAGGATACTGGAAGCCAGTGGAGTTGCCGCATGTGTGGTTGAATGTGGTCATGTTTCTTTGATTTAAAAATGAGTTTGCATGCTGAGTTCTGTGCCTTCTGAAGTTTGCTTATGTGTTGTTGAGGAATGCCTGCGAGAAGAGTGTTACAGTAGTCAAATTTTGAAAGAATGAGTGAAGAGACGAGAGTTTTTGTGGCATCAAAGGAGAGGAGGTGTCTAATGGTGCTGATTTTTCTAATTTCGTTATATGCTGATCTGCATATATTCGTGACATGTTTGTCCATGGAGAGGGTGTCCGTAAGCGTGACTCCAAGGTTTCTGGCAGAGGGAGAGAGTGTGATGTCAGAGTTGCCAATAGATATAGAAGAAGGAGCGAATGGAGGGAGAGGTTTGTTTTGAGAGTGGATGAGAAGGATTTCCGTTTTATCATCATTTAGCTTCAGTTTGTTGCAAGTCATCCAACGCTTTACAACGTCCACGCACTCCTGTATGCGAAGGATTGTGGCGTCAAGTTGATCAGGAAAGCAAGAGTCACTGATTTGAGTGTCATCAGCAAAAGATTGACTGGAAACTGAGTGGTGGCTAATGAGAGATGATAGAGGTTTAGTGTAGAGGATGAAAAGGACCGGCCCCAGGACCGACCCTTGAGGAACTCCAATAGACAGGGCTGAAGGTTTGGAAGAGCGGTTGGAAATAGAGACTGTTTGAGTTCTGTCAGAAAGATATGATTGAAACCAGTTTAAAGCTGAGCCAGTAAATCCGAAAGAAAGGTGGAGGCGGTCAAGAAGAATCTGGTGATCAATGGTATTAAATGCAGCAGAGAGATCTAACAGAGTGAGAATGGAGAGTTTGACATTGTCCATCGCGCGAAGAAGGTCGCTCATGACTCGGACCAGTGCTGTTTCTGTGCTATGACCAAGTCGGTAGGCGGACTGAGAGGAAGGATAGAGATTGTGAGAGTGAAGATAGTCAGAGAGCTGAGAGAGTATGAGTTTTTCTATGATTTATGGGCGAGTCCAAAGAGATGTGTCTATGGGGTGGTCGACTTTTGGGCGAGTATAAAGAGATGTGTCTATGGGATGGTCGACTTATGGGTAAGTCTAAAGAGATTTGTATATGGGGTGGTCGACTTATTGGCGAGTATAAGGAGATTTCGCCGTGGCTGGCCATCAAAAGTGACTGTCGTGGTTGGCTATTTAAGTGTTTATATTAACCATAAAAAAAAATTTTGTACACAGCCGAGGTCCTTTTTTTTTTTTTTTTTGGTAAGGTGGACACTGGTAGACACGCAAATTGATTACAATTGTTTTACACATTGCTGAAGGTCTATTAGATTGTTAAAAGCTTTTTATTTACAAGATAATTATTTTAAAGGTATGGAATTTTTAAAAAAAACAACAACAAAAAACGTTTAAATAATGTATTGCCTCTTGGGGCATGATTTTTATGGACTCTGCGTGTGACACACTTTCCAGGCCTTTTCCTGGGCAAAAATGAAGGAGTCTGCTTATAATTAAACGGGTGGGCCTATAAACAACTATATACGTTATATGTCTACCGTCCAGGTGTCAGCAACGAAGTAGCTAAGGCCTTGAGCAGTCGATCGTGCTGTGTTTATTTACTCATTAGTCCTGGCTCTCGTATCCCAGAAATCATGGAGCAGATCGCTGACCGATCACGTTGAAACTGGTGGACGGAAAGGCTGGTCACCTGTGCTGCTGAAGTCGCACAGTTTTTAAAGACTGAACACTTTGGGTGGCCTGTTGTGTTTAACAAAGTTGCTGATTGGAACGGAGCAGTTGAACGGACAAACTAGTTAAGGATCTTTATGTCAACCCCCCTACCCCCATCCTACCGATGGTTGCCAAGTAAAACGTGCAGTAATTATATTTGATGTCTGAGAAGGACCAGAACAGGCACGTCCATTGGGGTAGGGCAGGGGAGGGGGCATTTGGCACCCTCCCACCCCACCACCACCCGTCCGAATTTGCAAATTTTGCTTAAATTGCTAGGTACCGTGGCGTCTCCAGTAATAAACAACTTAACAACCGACCAAGTTTTGGTTTTTGCTCCCCACCCCCTTTTTTTAAAAAAAAAAACCTGAAATGACGCCCCTGGATCAGAATCGTCACACCAAACACAGACACAAATTCTACGTGTGGCCTTTCAAAGAATTCCATTGCTTTTCAAACACCCCCCCCCTCCCCGCCCCCCCCCAAAAAAAAAACACTGTTTATTTCAAATTAGAGTGAGCTCCCTTATTTTAAAAGTGGACATCACCGTTAGATAGAATGGTGTTTTTTTTTTCCTTTTGTTCAAAACAGGGATATGAAATTTATGAACGTTATCATGACAAACAATTAGGTAGGTAGGTAGGTAGGTAGGTAGGTAGGTAGGTAGGTAGGTAGGTAGGTAGGTAGGTAGGTAGGTAGGTAGGTAGGTAGGTAGGTAGGTAGGTAGGTAGGTAGGTAGGTAGGTAGGAAGGTAGGAAGGTAGGTAGGTAAGTAGGGGCGACACACCACGGATAATTTTTTTAAAAATTAAACAGCGACATTTTCGGCCAACTCCAGGGACTTTTCGTGGAATGCGGGCAGAAAAAAACTTCTTGGCTCGCCGCCCCTGGACGGCACTAACCCTAGCTTAGCTACGCCTCTGCATGGCAATATTCACAAAGATATGTGTTGTTTTTTTCTCCTTGATCGACCATTTATGAACCAAAAAAAAGCGATACCACCAATATTAAAGTTGCTGCTCACAGTTTCTAGGGGAGTCCTTGCCTCCACTTGACATGGGCGAGACTGCTCCAGCCATTGGACATTTGCCGCTTTAAAAAAAAAAAAAATTGAAATTAGAAATATAAGAGAACTTCATTCGAAGTAATAAAATACAGATCTTAAATGATTTCTATTTAAATTTATGAATAAAGGGCGTGTCGTTGTGTGGGTTGTTAGGCTCCCGGGACAAAAAAAAGTATTGCCCCCCCTTCCCACTCCCCAACACACAACCCTCTTTTTAACTCTTATATTATAATTTGATTGTTTTTTTAAAATTAGATTCAATGAATTAAATTTGTAGGGGCTTCCTTCTCAGTTCCGAATGAGTTGGCATTTCTGTTGTTAAAGTTTCTGTAACTGTTGTAAAAGAACGCACTTTATCGCTGATTCCTGGGGGGACATGTTTACCGTTGTTAAACACCTTCTAAAAATAGGTTCCGTCATTGAAATATGTCAACATTTTCATTTGTGGAGCTACATGTTACAGAAAAAGTTGGTCATTCGGAATGGGAAAGATGGTTTGGCTCGAGAAAGAGATGATGAGGTTTAAAGGTTGTTCATGGTGCTCTTATAATCCATGATTACAATTTTATAACTGCAAGAAAAAATTAATGGAATAACTGGTTTTCTTGCAGTCTGGTTTGCTTTTTGCCTCACCACCACAACTCTTGCCCTCCCTCCCACCCTCTCTCCCTCTCTCTCTCTCTCCCTCTCTCTCTCTCTCTCTATATCTCTCTCTCTCTCTCTTACTCTCGCTCTAGAAAACCATCTGGCGTAGAAAAAAGTGAGAGTGGATGGCATATTTTAGGAGAGAGGGATCATGTTCGATCCACTTTATGAATGGCTTAAGTCTTTAATGTATATTTTGTCTGTTTTGTGAGTTTCAAAAACCATGACCTTTTTGCTTCATTGATTTTGTTGTTTTTTTAAAAACCCTCCTGATATTTTTGTTTCTTAAACCTAAAAGGAAAATGTAACAATTCAATTAAGGACGTCACCTACTCTTCCATTTCCACTTTCGTCACGACACATCCATCTTGGATGAACTGTCGCATCATCTCAAGCGACGCCCGGGGTTGGTCGTGGGGCGTCTGGTGACCCGCGCCCTTCACCACGACCCGACAGAACTGACCGGTCTTTGAATAGAATCCCCTCAGCTGACCTTCCGCCGAACACCAAACTGACCGACGGGTCGCGTTGTACTCGGCCTGGTGGCGCCACGGCGTCGTCAGGAGCGCCGACTCCACCATCACGGAACTGACGATGACGTCGTAGTCCCCGGAGAAGATGAGCACCTTGTACTTGTTCATCAGCTCTGCCATTTCGGACTTGAGGCTGACGAAGTAGTCCCCCACAAAGTTTTCATGGACGTTACGGTTTAAGATGTGGAACTTCCTGTTACCCGCGTGCACGGCGTCGCGAATGCGGGACGTGTTCATGCACAAGTCAAGTAGACCAGCGAATAATCTGCGGGGTTTCCCGTGACGTAGTTGTCCAAAACGAGGATGCCCAGATTTTTATACAGTGTTTGGACGAACAAGCTGTGAGTAAGTTTGCCATTGTTGAGTTCACCGGCGTTGAACTGTTGAATAAGATTCAGCATATCTTGCTTGTATTCAACTTTCTGGGCGTGGCTGATCGCTCCAACGCTGTACAGATAATCGTAGAAGGACAGCGTTTGAACGGGTGGGTCAAAAAATGGACCACCAATGTAGACCCCGGTTAAGGGTATGTCAGTCCTGTTTTTCTGTAGTTGTTCGTCGATGTAGTAAGCGATGCTGGGAACGTACTTGCCTGCGTAGGACTGGCCGCCAATGTACAGTTCCCTCTGTTTATATTCCGGGAACATTTGGTAAAACTGTTCTATAAAAGAGTAAAGATCCTTAGTTATACCTTCTTGGGTTGACCTTTGACCAGCCTTGCCACTCTCCGTAAAGCTGTAGCCCACATCCACCGGGTTGTCGATGTACAACATGGCAAAAGGATCCGCCCACGAATGCTGTCGTTTTTGAAATTCTGCTCTGCCAGGTCTCAGTTCCAGTGGCCCATTCTCCCAGAACAGGCCCAGCATTGAAGACACGCCTGGGCCCCCGTTTAGCCAAATCAATAAAGGGGCGCTGGCGTTAAGTGCCGATGGGAAAAACCAAAAAAACAAATGGTTCTTCAATTTTTTTTCCACTGTAATGAACCCTGAGTAGCTTTCCGGAATGGTGACCCCAGTTGTCTTTTCCTCAGTTACCCGGCTGTGACCCCGTGCTTCCTTGATCTGGCCTTTTTCCAGATACGGTGTTAGAAATAACGGAACACTGGCCGAAACACTCTGCAGCAGGGTCAGAACTCCAAGCAGGCTAATCGCCATTGACACGATAGAAGGCCCCATATTTCGAGGTTCTGTGGACATAAATAGATGTTCAATGTTTTACGTCATGTTGCCACTCATGACTTATACTTAACTATCAATTTCACGTTAAAAAAAATATTTATGGTTTAATAGCCATAATTGTTTTTATGGCTATTAAACCATAATTTATTTTTTTAACTTGAAAAAAATTTTTTTTAACCATAGCAACCAAGACAGCAACGTATTATTATTGCAATCATAAATTATTATGTGATAATAGGAAGAAAAATATATGGGGAAAAATCTAACAAATACTTATAAGCAAACACGCAGCTAAAAATAAAACACTTCGCTAAATGAACTCTTAAGATTTAAATGTTCTCCTATGATAAAAGTCAAGATTTTTAATAATTTTGGTAAATATTGCAATTTGGGGCCCATCTGATATCAGTCTATTTTCCTGAAACTGTGATAATGCGTGCCAATGAACTCTCGAAAGGCTCTTTTGTTGACGAGGCATTCTGACCAGGTGCCAAACCAAATAATTTTGTTATCGAGCCATATGGACTGATTAGGATGCCGCCGACGGTTAGTCTTTTTCCCTGGTTCAGAATGTAGGGCCTCCTTGCTTTGACAGCAGCTCGCCTTCAGGGTTTCTTTCAGCTATATCTCCAGGTTGGGGGGGGGGGGGGACGGGGAAAGCCAAGTGCCCCCGGAGCAAAAAAATGTTCAACAGTAAATCAACCGGAAGTGCTGGCACTGCTCCCCCCTCCCCCCGAAAAATCTGAAGTGCCCCCCCCCCCC
>CAXITT010000211.1:769128-785693 GCA_964033795.1 Lymnaea stagnalis | reverse complement strand
ACCGTGTGATTAACACTGGAACACTACCACCGTGTGATTAACACTGGAACACTACCACCGTGTGATTAACACTGGAACACTACCACCGTGTGATTAACACTGGAACACTACCACCGTGTGATTAACACTGGAACACTACCACCGTGTGATTAACACTGGGACACTACCATCGTGTGATTATTGGACGCCAGTCATAAAATTATGACAGTATCTTATAGTGTCTGGTATTTAAGAAGCTTATTACAAACATACAACATGTAAATAATTTTATTTAAAAAGTGTAATCTATTATGGACTGAAATTGTTCCGTATGTAGCAAATGATGCATTTCAGACATTGCTATCCTCATATAATGCACCAACCCATTGTTTTAAAAATAAATGCTGTTTGGGGTTAAATCTCAAACTGATAATAAGGGAACTTTACAAATCATACAGATAAATATTCAAGTTAATTTTTCAAATTCATCCCATAAAATCGGAAGGAATTTGAAAATATGTTGACTTTTAAAACTTGAGCTATTGGGAATCCCGGTGCGAAAAGAACTTAAATTTTTTTAAAAAATATTTTACAGCAGTGGGTATCTGAGGTTAGATAACAAACAAGCTTTATTTTAAAAATTGTGCCCTTAAAATTGTTTGAAAAACGAGAAAGTAACTCGT
The DNA here is from genome assembly GCA_964033795.1 of Lymnaea stagnalis. Classification (NCBI taxonomy): domain Eukaryota; kingdom Metazoa; phylum Mollusca; class Gastropoda; family Lymnaeidae; genus Lymnaea; species Lymnaea stagnalis. The sequence goes on along the minus strand of CAXITT010000211.1, from coordinate 785,031 downwards.
TTTATTTAAAATTAAAATGGGCCCCCATTCACACAGAAATCTGTGGATATTATTAGTTTGAGATCCACTGATATTTTAAAAGGGATTATGAAGCAAGTTAGGCCTAGATGCAACAATTTACGTAGCTGTTTGCAGTGTAACACAAACCTTCTTGTATACCTGTGGCTGTTATAAGGAAAATACATTTAAGAACATCCATCACTCATTTCGAACTTTCTAGAAACGTCAAAAGTATTTTTAAATCTGAATTCATAACATTTGAGGACAATCATAGACACTTAGACAATCATAGACACTTAGGACAATCGTAGACACTTAGAACAATCGTAGACACTAAGACAATCGTAGACACTTAGGACAATCGTAGACACTTAGGACAATCATAGACACTTAGGACAATCATAGACACTTAGGACAATCGTAGACACTTAGGATAATCGTAGACACTTAGGACAAGCGTAGACACTTAGGATAATCATAGACACTTAGGACAATCATAGACACTTAGGACAATCATAGACAATTATGGAAACATAAGAAACATGAAAAGGAGATCTATATAATTGTAGCCAGTAGTGCGTGACGGACAGTTTTTAAATGTTTATGTAGAAACTTAAGAAAATTAGCCCTCAGGACTATAGCTTTATTGGTCCTGAGGACTATAGCTTTATTGTTCCTGAGGACTATAGCTTTATTGGTTCTGAGGACTATAGCTTTATTGGTCCTGAGGACTATAACTTTATTGGTCCTGAGGACTATAGCTTTATTGGTCCTGAGGACTATAGCATTATTGGTCCTGAGGACTATAGCTTTATTGGTCCTGAGGACTATAGCTTTATTGGTCCTGAGGACTATAGCTTTATTGGTTCTGAGGGCTATAGCGTTATTGGTCCTGAGGACTATAGATTTATTGGTTCTGGGGACGATAGCTTTATTGGTCCTGGGGACTATAACTTTATTGGTCCTTGGGACTATAGCTTTATTGGTCCTGGGGACTATAGCTTTATTGGTCCTTAGGACTATAGCTTTATTGGTCCTTAGGACTATAGCTTTATTGGTCTGGGGACCATAGCTTTATTGGTCCTGGCGACCATGGCTTTATTGGTCCTTAGGAATATAGCTTTATTGGTCCTACAAGTGAGGTTCGAGCATTTAACGCGAAACAAAAGTCGGAAAAAGAAGACCAAATAAAAAGGAAAAAATCTGATAAGATAGATAAAGGGTACACCTTATTTATAGTGACAAAACATATAAGTAGTTTTAACTAGAAATACACATGGTGGATAACTGTGGATATCTAATGGATCTCAGTAGGTTATCATAAGTATGACAATCCTTCAATAAATACGTAGGATAACTCTGTATCTTACAGGTTTATTCAAGGTAGCAGTAAAATAATTTACACAACACGAGTAGTGATAAGGCACATAAAATAATACGATAATTATAAGTAATCATTACTGAAGTTATAGCGCAGGTGTTAGCTGAAATGAGAGTTATGGAGTGTGGCGCCGCGTGAGTTATGTGAGATGCGAGGGCGTCCAGTAAATTCTCAACATAGTTATGTTCACAAACATCCCGTACCTATGTGTAAGCACGGATACCTTGAGGCCCTGGGGTACTCAACTGATTGGGTTAAAAATTCAATTCTAGATACCTGGCTAACTCTATTACGCATGGCAGTACGTGGTACTCAACTGATTGGGTTAACAGTACAATTCTAGATACCTGGCTAACTCCATTACGCATGGCAGTACATGGTACTCAACTGATTGGGTTAACAGTACAATTCTAGATACCTGGCTAACTCCATTACGCATGGCAGTACGTGGTACTCAACTGATTGGGTTAACAGTACAATTCTAGATACCTGGCTAACTCCATTACGCATGGCAGTACGTGGTACTCAACTGATTGGGTTAACAATACAATTCTAGATACCTGGCTTACTCCATTACGCATGGGAGTACGTGGTACTCAACTGATTGGGTTAACAGTACAATTCTGGATACCTGGCTAACTCCATTACGCATGGGAGTACGTGGTACTCAACTGATTGGGTTAACAATACAATTCTAGATACCTGGCTAACTCCATTACGCATGGCAGTACGTGGCACTCAAATGATTGGGTTAACAATACAATTCTAGATACCTGGCTAACTCCATTACGCATGGCAGTACGTGGCACTCAAATGATTGGGTTAACAATACAATTCTAGATACCTGGCTAACTCCATTATGCATGGTAGTACGTGGTATTCAAATGATTGGGTTAACAATACAATTCTAGATACCTGGCTAACTCCATTACGCATGGCAGTACGTCTTGCCCGAGCACTACAACTACAATTGCTAAATGGATACAGCTGTACCCGTAGGTATGTCAAAGATATGGCGTGTGTCCATACGTTCATTGCAAAAGGTTACCTTCATGAGCTTGGGACGTAGCCTTAACGTAAAACACTTCTTAACACTGTCAGTAATGGACAGGAATCGCTATTACAAAAACATAATGAAAGATACTCTACAATCTACAAGGCAATGATTTTTGTTAAAGCGCATGGCTACTTACAGAGCGGCCAGATGCAGACAAAGAATTATAAAAACCCAATGTGTATATAGCCCTCTCGGAAACTACCTCTAAGCCAAGAGCTATTTTTTTTTTATTGTAATAAAAATTATTGACAAACCACCCTTGCGTGTAAACCTCCTAGTTACCCACGAAGCCCACATTATGCACGCCCCTGAACAATGTCATAATTAAAATGTACTAACTTTTTCTTTTTTCTTTTTAAAGAGAATAGAAAAAAGCTTTTCTATGTAAAATTATAAATGAACTTACCAAATCCTCATGCCGACACGAAACACAACTTACTCTACTCAGAACTGCAGCTCGCCTACTGCCAGGTATAGATAGAGATGACAAGTGAACCATCGCCCAGTGCAGCTTCTCAAGTGGCAGATTAGCCGAGGCGGATGGGCTTATCTTATTTTTATTTTTATTGTTGTAAATAATAATAACTTGGGGTTGGCATCAGAAAGAGAGAGAGAGAGAGAGAGATGGAAAGAAAGGAGATGTGGCGATGCCGGAACATAACATAAAGAGAGTGAGAGGGAGAGAGAGAGAGAGAGAGAGAGAGAGAGAGAGAGAGAGAGAGAGAGGGAGAGAGAGAGGAAGTGGGGAAGCGAGAATATAGAGAGAGAGAGAAGTGTATCTATATACACACTGAGAGAGAGAGAGAGAGAGAGAGAGGGAGAGAAAGAAGAGGTGGGGAGGGGGGAACAAAAAATAAAGAGAGAGAGAGGGAGAGAGAGAGAGAGAGAGAGAGAGAGAGAGAGAGAGAGAGAGATGGAAAGAAAGAGGAAGTGGTGATGCCAGTAAATAGAGAGAGAGAGAGAAATGTATCTATATTCACACACTGGAACAACGTTATAACTCGATAGTTGGGTCCTTAACATTGCGTCGCCTTGATTTAAGTTTTAACAATTTATCTGGCCGACCATTCTCTACTAATGGGCCTTAAGGCGAGTCAGTCATTCACATGTCACTTCTAATGGGCCATAATGGCAGTCAATCATTCACATGTCACTTCTAGTGGGCCTTAATGGCAGTCAGTCATTCACATGTCACTTCTAGTGGGCCTTAATGGCAGTCAGTCATTCACATGTCGCTTCTAGTGGGCCTTAATGGCAATCAGTCATTCACAAGTCGCTTCTAGTGGGCCTTAATGGCGGTCAGTCATTCACACGTCGCTTGTAATGGGCCTTAATTGCAGTCAGTCATTCACATATACATCGTGCTCATTTACAACAGGAAGCTCCCTGTTGGTCAATCAGTCACCTGTATGCAAGTCACTCAAGTTGCCGACAGTAGCCTACCATCTCGCCCGATTTGTATAAGCTCTTTTTTTGGGGGCTGGTCATTTCTTCTCACGTTAAATTAATACGCATGAAACCATTTCTAGCTGTAAATGTATTTACCAATGTCTCCTGCTTTTCAAGATTTTGAGATCCTTTGATTTGAAATTTCTAGTGAAGAGCTCTAGTTAAACTGTTACATCTTTAGGCACACCAAGCGTTTGCTTAAAGCAGTGGTTCTCGGGTGGGATGTATGATTACCCAGGGCAAAGAGGAAATGCTCAGTAGATTGTGGGGGCGCATGGATTACAAAACAAAAACAAAAAAAGGGGGTGGGGCGCTGATGAAGTAATGAAGAACATGTTTTAAAATCTGAACTATTTATTTGTTAAAATACTAATTGCTGCCATTGTAAAATGAGTCTCGGATAGAGTTTGGTGAGTATTTATATTTGTTGAGACGCACGAGAGGAAAATTCTTGAACCTTTAAAACAGTAGAAGCGACCACTAACAACACTACATATGTATTATGAAGGCGCAGTGAGCAGACAATCCATGAAAGTGCACTTAAGGCTGTGTAAGTGCACTTAACAAAAACAAAAAACAAAAACAAAAACAGGAAGTTCGTCGACCCTGGCGATATAAGTAGTATTTATAATGTCAGGTTTTCTTTATGTTTAGGTCTGCACTTCAAAACATATGCAGGTTTAATTTGCTCATGTTTATTTTTATCCTTAACCATTGTGGATTAAAATTAGATTTCAATTAAACTTAATTTTTATTAAGTGATAAATCACATATGTTTTTTTTTTAAAGCATAAATTCGATTGATAAAGGTGGATCAGTCAGTCGCGTAGCTAGGGTTGGTGTCAACCGGCAGGGGCGTAGCTAGGGTTGATGCCACCCGGTGCGGTTAATTCATGGTGCTACCCCCTCCCCTGACCCCCATGATGGATTTCTTCTTGCTAAAAAAATTCACAGTATAATATTGACAAGAACAAAAACAAATTAATTGAAGGTCAGGAGGTAAATGTATTTAAGAACTATAACGTAAAGCTAGAATTATTTTTTACATTGAATTTACTTAATTTAAATTTTCATTTTCCTGGTCTTTAAAGCTGCAAACCTTTCAATCACTTGATCAAAATCAACATCCTTCACCGTATTACTTTCAATTGATAGCAGAGCCAGATCAGAAAGTCTTGACTGTCCCCTCGTAGATCGTAAATAGTTCTGCCAGTCTCTTATTAAACCGTAATCTTCTCTCGACCGAAATACCATTCTTGTCTGATTTTAAAAGTGCCTTTCCCATAGCATGTTCCACCAAGTGACAGCGCTTCTCGTGCAGAAACAATATTAAGGTTGGTCACTACTTCGTCAAGAGTAAAGCCTATAGTCTAAAGATATTGCTGTATAAGATTGACTTCCTGAGTAGATCAGCCCAAAGATAAAGGTAGCAGATCAACGTGAAGTCACAGACAGCATGTAAAAGACCCTGTGATGTAAGACAATCGTGCTCAAATGTTAGAGGCGGTGTAAGTGAATAATCGGCGAAAAACCAAGGCTCTTGACTTACAGTACAAAATTACCAGTTTCCAAACTGCAGAACAAGTTTGTAGATTTCCTTTTACTTTAAGGGAGAGGGGGGAGGGGGGAGGTAAGCCGCTGTCTCAGCAATATTGTAACACCACACAATGTCAGGAGACCGGTAATTCAAAAACCTATTCCTTAATTACATTAGAGCAATACATTTTCTTATCAGAAGGAACAGGAGGATCATCTCGCAGCTATGTCCCAAAAACTGTGACACACTCAGAGACTTTGACATTTTATTTGCATGAGTCCCAATGAACTGTCTTGGACGACCCAGCGCCCTTTTCACATTAACGTCCCACAGCTGTGAATGAGGGGGGGGGGCCAAGCTAGAGAAGTCTCTGTAAAATAATACGGATATAATAATGAGGTTAGGGTGACAAAAACCAAGGTGGTTCTCTACACGGGATTAACTTAGAGAATAAAGGTTGATGTGTGCTCTATGGCGTGGTAACCTTATATCAGCTGGGTGCTCTGTGGTGATGGTACCTTACATTTGGTGTGTGCTCTGTGGTAATGTAACCTTACATATGATGTGTGCTCTATGGCTATGTTTTTGCTTTATTAAGGGGAGATCATGGGAAAGTTAATTTTTAGTTGTTATATTTGTTTAATCAAGATTTAATAATTTTGTAATGAAATTGGTGTAAGTTTTCTCGAAATTTTAGAACTGAGACAGACTGGGAGTGCAAGAGAAGATGGAAGGTTTAAGAAATATAACATGTTCATTTATTTTTTAAAAAAACATGAAGATAACTACTAAAAAAAAAAAAAAAAAAAAAATTTTCTGGTTTTTTTTAAAAAAAAAAAAAAAAAAAAAAAAAAAATTTTTTAAAAAAACATAAAAATAACTAATAAAAAAAAAAAAAAAAAAAAGACTTGCTGAGTATGTCTAAGACATGTACATGCAAAGGAATAGATGTTTGGGAACATATTGGATAGGCGAGAAAAGTTTGCCACAAAGTATAGGGGTGCTAATAAAATTGTCAGATTTTTCGTTTGGCTGTCATGTTCAAAAGATAAATGAATTAGACACAAAAATACAGAGTAAAAATAACTATTGATTTTGGCTGCACAGTTTACTGCACGGCGTTGTCTGGGAAGACAACGGAGCATATTCAAAATGTAGCTCCGATTTCAGAAATACCTGAATTGGGGTTATCAGGTTATTTGGTATAAATATTTTACGATCAGATTGGTCAACGTTGAAATCTATTAGGAAGCAATAAAAAAATACGATGAAGTTTTAAAATAAAAAGATAAAAGTTTATATTCGCATTTTCGCACGAACGAATAAGTTGTTCTTTTTGTTGCAAGGGTTTCGTTTTGCGCATCTTCTGCCTTTTTTACTCCATCGCCAGCTGGAACCTTGTTCGGCAATGAGCTACCTTTTGTTGATTTCAACGTTGGCTTCCCTCATGCTCCTTTTGCACACGTCCATAAATCTCCGGCGTGACCAGCGAAGGCGCCTTTTGTTAAGAGCGGAGAATATGCTAAACATTTTTGCACGTTCCAAGACCTCTGTGTTAAGCACCTTGTCCTGCCATCGAATGCGTAAAATGCGACGCAGACATCTTTGATGGAAGCTGTTGAGTTTCCGCTCATGACTGGTATATGTGGTCCACACTTCGCCACCATATAGGAGCGTTCTAAGCACACATGCCTGATAGACACTTATTTTTTTTTATCAGTTAGATTGATATTATTCCACACCCGCTTACTCATTTTAGCCATAGTTGCTGCTGTTTTTGCAATCCTGATGTTTATCTCTTCATCAACGGAGAGAGAAATAGAAATATTGGATCCAAGGTATGTGAAATGCTCAACAACCGAAAGATTATGGCCCTCAATAGATATGATTGGAGGGGACGGCTGTTCTTGCATCAGGACATGTGTTTTCTGGAGACTAATTGTCTGTCCAAACTCTTTGCACGCGTGTGATAGACGATTAACTGACTGCTGAAGGCCTTCTTCTATGTGCGATGCTAATGCGGCATCGTCAGCGAACAGTATGCACGAATTTTTACCTTTTTTACCTTGGTCTTTGCACGATGGTGTGCGATATTGAACAGCCTACCATCAGATCTGGTATGGGTGTACATGCCATCTTCCCAGTCCCTGAAGGCAAATTGAAGGCGCATCGAGAAGAAAATGGAGAAGAGCGTTGGTGCCAATACACAACCCTGCATTACTCAGCTGCTGACAGGGAATGCCCCAGAGACAGCGCTTTTGAAGATTACAGTGCTTTGCATGTTTTTGTGAAATTAATGTATGATTGTGAGCAATCGTGGGGGACAACCTGTTCTTTGCAAGATACTTAACAGCCTCTCCGACTTACCTAGGCGAATGCTTTTGTTAGATCTATGAAAGCAATATGAAGAGTCATACGCTGTTCACGACATAAGGCTATAGATTAAAGTTAAAATTAATTTATTAATAACTTCATAAAAATGGACGGAATTTATTTTTGTTAATCTCTTCAATACAGAAACCTGTAATTACAACTAAAGAGCTAGCATATTTATTTAATTATTAAGCATGTCTAATTACATCTAAATTTCCATCGAATTCATCATCAAGGTCAATTTTCAACAAAAGTGCTATTGACTAGGGCACTAGGGGGTAAAAAAACAACAATCCGGACTTTAAACAAACAGACTAGCATTCATTAAAAGATGCAATCTATCCAGACGTAAACATTGCTAAATAAAATGCACGATCAGCGAAAGAGAGATTATTCATGAGTCATAAAACTTGGGCCCATCAAGAAGAAGGCATTCATTCACAACAATGAAAATAACAATTTTTCAATAATGAAACCGTTTTATTTTAATCATTCTTTTTTTTTTTTTTCGATTTTGCATTTCTTTATTTCATGCTGTTGTACAGTTTTGTTTGTTTCCTGTTCCGGTTGTTGTTTATTAATACTTTTGTAAAGTACATCAGTACAGTTCTAAATAACAACAGGTTCGGCATGACTATCAACTCAAAAGTAACAAATAATTTTTTTTTTTAAAAGTGAAACAGAAGGTACACAAAATAATTCCCCCCCCCCCCCCCCCCCCCCCCCCCCCCTAAAAAGTAAAAAAAAATTTTTTTTTTTAAAATGGAACCAAAAGGAAAACAAAAAACTCCCCCCCACCCCACCCCCCCCCCCCCCCAAAGTGTAATCCAAAGTGTAATAAATGACAGAAGCAAGACTCACCAGTAAATGGTTAGGTCCACTGCTGAATTCTTGCAACCATACTAAACTTATATTACTTATTTATCTTATAACATTCGTACATCATAACTTAAAAGTAGAATGCGTGCAAATAATTAATTGATATGGAATTTAATAATAATAATGTTTATGACCTATGAAAAAAATATGTACCGGGGTACATCAGCAGGCACGTTCTGTTATCTTAAAAAAGTCTAAAAAGATGAATTCATAATAAATCTTTAAAGTTTAATGCAACTACAAAGCTTAGTAAGTTAAAGTAAATCAAAACAATTGCACAGTTATGAGATGTTGGTAGTAAATTAAAGCTAAGGTATCTGTGATGTTGGTAGTAAATTAAAGAATGTGTGTGTTGTGTGTGGGCGTATCACGTGACTATCACCAAAAACACACACACACACACACAAAAGGTATCTGGATGGTGATTGGGACCCCACTACAGGGTTTCCCAACCTTAATTGTGGCACCGCATTCCTAAAAAGTATATATTAATACACATGAAGCTTTTGGCATCCTCCCCACTCGGGTGCGCCCCCCCCCCACACTTCACACAGTCATGAGTACTTGCTGCATGAAGTCCATACTCACCACCCCCACCCCCCTATTTCAAAACAAAAGACCAAATAAATTTTTGAACATTTGTTTTTTACTAATGAACCAACTGATTGATAATAATATAGTTATAAACTAACTAAAGTTGACCAAAAATTGGCCATGATTTAGTGAGCTTATTAAATAAACTAACAAAAGGTGACCAGAAATTGGCCATGGTTTAGTTTACCAGATGCTGTCCATGTTTTAGTTTAATAAATGTTGACCATGGTTTGGCTGACCAGAAGTTGACCATGGTTTAGTTGACCATGGTTTAGTTGACCATGGTTAAGTTGACCATGGTTTAGTTGACCAGAAGTTGAACATGGTTTAGTTGACCATGGTTTAGTTGACCATGGTTTAGTTGACCATGGTTTAGTTGACCATGGTTTAGTTGACCATGGTTTAGTTGACCATGGTTTAGTTGACCATGGTTTAGTTGACCATGGTTTAGTTGACCATGGTTTAGTTGACAAGAAGTTGACCATGGTTTAGTTGACCATGGTTTAGTTGACCATGGTTTAGTTGGCCATGTTTTAGTTGGCCATGGTTTAGTTGACCATGGTTTAGTTGACCATGGTTTAGTTGACCATGGTTTAGTTGACCATGGTTAAGTTGACCAGAAGCTGACCATGATTTAGTTGACCATGGTTTAGTTGACCATGGTTTAGTTGACCATGGTTTAGTTGACCATGGTTTAGTTGACCATGGTTTAGTTGACCATGGTTTAGTTGACCATGGTTTAGTTGGCCATAGTTTAGTTGATGATAGTTTAGTTGACCATTGTTTAGTTGACCAGAAGTTAGCCATCTAACACTATACATGGGCAAGGTGTTGTTTTGTTGTTGTTTTGTTTTGCCGGTTTGGGGGGAGGGGGGGTATCTTCATTTCATGGAAGAGTGTTGATATATTATCATTATATGGTATGAAAGGGGAAATATACTTTGCTTGGGACGTATTACCATTGTTATCACAACGGCAAGGGAATAACAATGCGTTGGCATAATAGCCAGGGGATAACAATACGTTTCTGACTTAAGGGCCAGTGGGGCATTATCCTTAAAGGGAACAAGGGTAATGAGGATCGTAACAGCGTGTCAATTTACAGGATAGAGTTAAGTTTTTAACTGGTTTCTATTTCTCGTCTTATGTCCTACCTCTGATAAAGTATTTTAATTAGCCGAAACGTTCTGGTCTCCTGATCCTGTTCCTTAACTCAAGCCTCCGCGTACCCTGTTCTACCGTTCCCTTCACACAGTTTGATTCCAGTCCTTCATTTATTGTCAATTTACAGTACATTTATTCATCTCTAAAATGTATTTGATGACATTCACAAGGTAAGTTTATTTGTTGATGAATCCCCAAAGGCGCCAGTGCCGTGAATACAAATCTTTTAGGCCACATGCCTCAACCAACTTCACTGACCACTGTCAAAAGAATGGGGTGTTGTTTTATTCTCAAATGATTTCCTTCAAGAAATTTCAAACGGCTTAACTGCATGATTAGAACATAGCAAAGCTGGCAAGAGATGGAATTTTGGGGGACTCCCTTCCTACATAGGGAAAGGAAAGGAAACCTGACCCTGCTGACAGCGACTTAGAAAGGAGTGTGGAGGGGCGCTACTTTTTTTTTTTAATGGGGGTGGGGGCGGCACTTTTGGCAGACAGTAGAGGGTTTGTTGTTGTTTTTTTTTTTTTTTTTTTTTTTTTTTGGGGGGGGGGGGGTTGTCGTGGAAGTAGGCGGCAAAAGTCTTGGCCCGCCCCAGGACGGCAATATCTGTAGTTAAGCCACTGCTATTGAGAAATCACATTAATGATTGAAACAACAGAAGTGATCAGTTCTTGAGCTGTTACTCTTGATCTGTATAGCCCTTTTTAATTTTAATATTATCCGGTTGTGCTTTGCTGACACGATTCTTGTCTCGGTTGACTTTTTCTGATGTTCCTTCTTCTTCTTCTATATCTTAAGGGCACACGATCAATTTATTGATCATTTTGGCTCCTATACCTGTATTTCTTATTTCCTCTTTTATTAACTGTTACCAGACTCACCTTTATTATTTTTTACTCAGTTTAAATGTACTGCTTTAATTTTAAGACGCACCCTCGCCAGTGTTGACGGCACGCGAACTAAATGAATTAATACATATTAATTTATTAACTTTGTTGACATATTTTTCATTGCTAATGGTTTCTAGCAAAAATAAATAAATGCACACTGGAAACAAAAATCTTTTCATTTTAACAAACACGTTGCAAGCATTCTTCCAAATAAAATTTAATTATTCTTCCAAATAAAATTTAATTATAACATTTTTAATCGAAATAAATTAAAAACTTGTCATTGAATTACATCTGTGTTTTCCAATAACATTTTTAACGGCCAAAATGTTATGCTCCATTTTGGAGTGATAACTTATGATTTTTTAATTATTTTTTTTAATTTGGGGAGTGGGAAGGGGTTTAACTACAGATATTCCTTAAACATCAATGATAATGTCTTAAAAATAATGGTGTGTGTTTTAGTATTAAATTTAAAGTAAAGTTTATAAAGTCAAAATAAATTTATATCTTAGAGCTAGAGTAAATGAGTGCTACTAAAATAGACATCACATTGTTAGGGTGGTCAAGACAAATTATGTCAAATATAATTTGGGGGGGGGGGGGGGGGTGGGTTCTTTAATTTTAATTAGACTTAAACTCTGAAGATTTTACTTACCGGTACTACCATTATTATACCAAGTTTAACATGGATAAATTTGCCTGATTTCCCTTTAATGTGATAAACCTGAACACAAATGTTACTTTTAAAATAGAAGAAGAGCTTTCCTCTTGCTGTCCTCCTGGAGACTACATTGCCGCTAAGTTTTTTTAAAAATATTGTTAATATTGTTTATACTGGGGTTTGGTTGCTGAAGAAGGCTTCTTGCCGACACATTTTTTGTTATGCTGCGTCCTTTTTTTCAGGTGTTCCCACTTTGTTTTAGTAATTTCTCAGTTCTGTCTTCCTGAACCTGATTGCAGTCTCTCGCCCTTATAACCATCTTTAATTATAATTTGACTTAAACCGCTTGAAGATTTTACTTACCACTAGTATTATACCAAATATAACACTGATAAATTTGCAAGATTTTCCTTTAATACTAATACTTTTTAAAATAGAAGAGGTGAAAAAAAAAGGGGAATTCTTTAAGTTTGTATAGTTGTGTTTTATTTTGTATTTTAAACAATTTCTGTAAAAGAATTGTTCAATCAAAAAAAAAAATTATTACCATACATGCATTCACACCTATAATTTCTTCTGAGCCAAGAATATGAAATTAACTTTAAAATGTACATCCATGTTTTACTGGAATGTTTTTTTAAACAAGAAATCACTCTTTGATTTTATTATTACTTGACAAGCTTCATTGAACTTTTTCAACATTGATACATTGTAATGAAGCTTTTTTTTAAAATTATTTGAGGGTTTCCAAACTTGATTCATTTACAACAATAATATCTTCTGAAGGCAATTGAAAAACATCTAGGATCTTCTAAATATTCAAGATTTCCCTAAGGCTTTGCGAGCAGCCTTAATCAAGGGTCTCAGGGTTGCCAACGGCATGGCCCTTTTCAAAAATGGATGCTTCAAAAGGTCAGCTGAACTGGACCTCTTGTCGACATCTACTTCTAAGCATCTGTCTATGAAATGTTTGAGCTCTATTGATAGCTTGTTTTCCTCTTTGATTGTTGGTTTACCCTGTAGATGAAGAATATTTAATTTTTTTTTTAAATTCATCAAATTCTTTTAGGTCATATTACCCTTTGTTGCTAAAGCCAAAACTTTATCTAATCTTGTTTGATAAAACAAAAATGATCTTTACACATCATCTGACCACTGAATTCATTCAAATAGTACATGTTGTGTTCTGAGAAATTTTAAGTTACTTTAAAAACAAAGTGACTATCGATAATAACAAATGTATTTAATAATAATAATAATTAGTGGCCTAGGGCTGGGCTCACCGCGCTGTACATAAGAATATTATCAGAAGAGACTTAATCATGACATTAAAATAGAATACAAATATGCAGTAAAGAACAGCATGAACCCCAGGACTTTTACACGGCAAACCATGGACGGCAGCAACAATAATATTTTGGCAACAAGCTGATTCACTGCATGGCTTAATGAGATTTTACCAACAGTTCTTTTTATTTGTTTGCACAAATCAGAATAAATCCATAAATATATTAGAAAATAATAAAACAAATCTTAGTCTAATTTTTAAAAAAAACATTATAAATTGTATTATATTTTAGCTAATCTCCTACCAAAAGTATTTCTCTTGTGCTACCAATATGAGGACATTTTGAATAAAATACACCAACCTTTGCACCAATCAGGTAGAGTATTTTTAGAGGTCTCTCATGCAAATAAGGAGGTTGTCCTTCTATCATTTCAATAACCATAATACCAAGACTCCAGATATCTATCTTTTTGCCATACTGTTTTCTGTGATTGTTAAAAATAGCAAGTGTAACAGGGCTGGTGTTGCCAAGAAAAGGAAAAGTGAAAAAGATTTCCATCATGCTCAACCCAGGACTAAACATAAAAAACAGTTTTTTTTTAAATTATTCAAATTGTGCAATAAGCTGAATATTTAACTTAAGATACTAAGAAAGAATTTAAAAAATAAAAAAAAGAAATTAATTCTTACAACTGTTTTAGTGATAGTATGTCATTTTATTATTAATTATTTTATTATGTTTCATTTTATTTATAAAAAAAACATGTAGTTGATTCGTATTTTGTTAATTTTTTAAATTTTGTATTAATAAAATGCTTGTCTTGTGCTTTAAGGGCCATTTAATAGTGTGTAAAACACAGCCATGCAATCAGAAATAAGACCTGATGCATATCTACTTTTATCCTATCAATGTCACCTCTGAACAAAGAATTTTTTTTTTTTAAAAACATCTCACCTTGAAACCACCTCTGGTGCCATCCAGCTATACGTCCCAACCATTGTGTCTCTTTTACTCTTCTCCCCACTAAGTTGGGCACAGAAGCCAAAATCCGTGAGCTTGACAGAGCCTATCATGCTGAGTAGCACATTGTCACTTTTAATATCTCTATGAATGATGTTCCTTTCATGAAGAAATTGTAAGGCTTTAAGGCATTCGAGACAAATAGCGGCCATCTGCCCTTCCTGCATAACAGTTTGAGTAACAACATCTGCAAGGGGACCTCCATCTAAATACTGACAGATAAATAAACAGCTGCAATGGCTACTCAGGTTGCTGATCAAGTTTTGGATTCAAACCACGAAGAAAGTTTGACTTTTATAATTATCTCTTCTGTTAATCTTATTTTTAGTCAATGTGAATTCAAAAAACCAAAAATTAAAAATAAAATCTAATTTAACATAATCCCTAAATTTAAAATATTCAGAGATGAGCCATAAACAAAAAAAAATTTCTGTTACGTACTCATGTACATATGATAGGCCTACAGTACACAGTTTTAATCATTAGTCCAGGAGTTTTACAACTATCATAGTAAGTATTAAAAGTGTCAACATCTATTTAACATTTCCAAATATTTAATGGGTCACCAAATGAATCAATTTGTTTAGCTTTTAACTTTTAAAACTTTTATGTTTAATTGCACTTTTAAAAATTACATACAAGAAATGTACTTAACTCTTTACATTCCTTAACATTTTTTTTTTGTTAAGATTTCTAGTGGCCTTACCAAGGAGTCATTTACTTTTAGAATCCATGTATAAAGTTTATGATGTTACATATATATTAGTAGGGAAATGCAATGCAAGCAGCTTTTATAATTTTTTTTTAAACATATAAGTTCAACATTTTGAGGTTGTGAGGGGAAAAAAGAAATTATTTTTTAATGAAAATGTGTAATAAAGTTAATCAGAAGCACTTGATTCTGGTTCTCAATTATCTTCTTCTGTAGATTCAGTTAGAAATTTATCAATATTTTCACAAATAATATTTATTTTCTTAGTGATTGCACTGTCACGTCACGTCCATTTGCATCTAACAAAAATGTCCCTAAGATGGGGATTCGTGCGGCGTGTCATGTGTTTTCAAACTCGCAAAACAGATTCAAAATGTATGATTAAATAATCATATACTTTAAGAAAATAAAAAGGCAAAATTTTATGAGCAAAAATAAAGTTATGCTTTTGTATAGGAGAAGTGAAAAGAGTCGTATAGATTTTAGATACCAAACAAACCTACTGCCAACACTGATATTTATATAACACATTTTGAATGACATAAATTCCTTAAAATATCAAGGTTATTTTTACACAGACCTCCATGACAACCCACAGCTCCTCTCCTAGGTGATAACAATCCAGGAAGTTGACAATATTCTCATGCCTATGGAGTTTCATGACTTTAATCTCTGAAATAATTAACTCCTTCTTTGGCTGTCTATTGAGGTCCATCATCTTGATGGCTACCATCTGTGGGGAAACCATCGAGGTAGTGTCTTTATACCTGGCCAAACAAACTGTACCTGAAGCCCTGCAAAATAAAGAATTTGGGTTTGGGTCAGGTTCATCTACTTCATTAAAAACTATATATATATATATATATATATATATATATATATATATATATA
>CAXITT010000211.1:747873-761258 GCA_964033795.1 Lymnaea stagnalis | reverse complement strand
AAAACCTGGAGGGGCCCCCCCCCCCCCCGGGAAAATTTCTGAAATAATCACTGTCTGACACTTCAACGAAAAACAGTGCCCACTGTCTCTTTCTACGCCGCCGAAATCCCAGTGACCAATCTCAATTGTACTATTAACAGACATTGATAAAAGAATAACCATTTAAGTAGCACTTCAGACCGTAACAACACGATATTTTCATAACCGACGCTGAAGTGGTAGATTTAAAATGTATTATTTTTGGGGGGGTCTCTACGGGGATACTATTTCTACCTAAAGGCAGTTGAAATTGACATGAAGATGTCAACGCAGAACATGAATCGAAGTGGAGTCTTGTCTAGATGTGTCAAGTCAGCAATCGTGGTAAGTGGTATGCATGATTTTATTTTTTACTAAACTTTTGAAACATGACAGGTTTTGATTGGTTGAGTGTGCCGTAAATTGGTATATTTTGGGGTGCTTACATTTATCCATTATCAGGGTTACCAATTTTTTAAATCCTTTATATTAACTTCATGTTTTTTTGTGTGGCTGATTGACTGGCTGGGTGGGAAAATTTTTGGACAGTTAATTGGTCCACTTCCTGTTAGGCTATCAAGGTGAAACTTGGCACATAGAATCATTGCCAATGACAACACATTCTTTCAAATTTTCACCCCCAACTCAAAAGAATCAATTTTTTCAGTTTATCAAGGGGAACATAAAATAATATTCCCGATAACTACGCTAAATGAGATTCTTCTTTAAAAAATATCGCATGTGTGTTTGATGTGTAATTTTTTCTTTTGTTTTTCTAAAATTGTTGGTGAAATAAATCTTCATTGCAAAAGTAGTTGGGTCATTAAAATATTAATATAGTTCAGTGGCATGAAAAAAATGTACGGTTACGAGCCTTGAGGAAGGGATCACTAATTAGGATTCTTATAAAGTGGGTTACCTGTATACATGTTTCTCAAATTTTCAACCCCCACCCCATATTGCTCGATATTACATTTTATAAAGGATTTATACGAAAAATTATGTTTTTATAAGTTGTTAAATTATATTTAAATGCTACAATTAAAAAGTTCCAAAAAATTATCTGTATGACTTTTGGTATTTCAAAATGTACTTTAAATTATTTTAATTATTTATTTTCATTGATTAAACAAAAAAAATTTTTGTAAAAAAAATTAAATTATAATTAATTACGATATCTATTTGGCAAAATAATTATCTCAACTTTATGGGAACAATAGTCTACCACATATTATTGGGACACAGTTAAAAAAGTTATTTCTTATTATTATTTGGTAGGTAGAACACCACGCTAACTGCCAAATAGCTTGAACAAACATTTAGAAATATAGAAAGTATTTAAAAATAATATATCCTTTCGTTTTTTTTCCTCCAACAGTTATTCCTAGAAGGATATGTGGAATGCTACTTGCTAGCATATATCTGTGTCTGGAGTGAGCTCTTGGCTTGGTCTGCAGATATCTATATATGAAGTGGGTTCTTGGCTTGGACAAGAATGGGTAATGTTAGGTCTAGTTTTGATTTTAATTTAAACATCATATTTATATAGAATCAATATATGTTGATGTTTCCTGTTTTTAATAAACTTTTATTTATATCTTCAAATGTAAATTTTAAAAATTATTGTTTTCTATTTCTAGCTTCAACTATAGATGACATGATTAACAACCAAGGGCAGTTACAATAATGGATGACCCATCAATAACCACTGTTTTAGATCCAATGGATGACCCATCACTAACCACTGTTTTAGATCCAGTGGATGATCCATCAACAACTGACTTCTCACAATCTGATGTAAGCTTCAATTTTTAAATTTTAAGTCTGTACCGTTTTTAAGGAATATTTACATTTAATTTTCAATTAATTTATTTTCTATTAAAAATTTAATATATCTTTATTATAAACCATGCCATGGCTGTATTTTAAGGTCTTGCTTTATCCCTATTCTCTGAACATCTGAATAAATAAATAAATAAATAAATATATATATATATATATATATACGTACATGCATACTTAACTATATATATAAATACATTCTAAGATCCTACCCAACCCTGCAAAAAAGAAACACTGAGCAGTAGTTCTCTACTAATATCTTATGAAGTTTAAAGTCAGCGGTAATAAATTTTTATTGTAAGACATAATCCACTTAATAAAAATCTTTTTTTTTTGTTGTTGAACTCGTGCATTATTTGCATATTATCTGTAAAGTTTTCTAATGCAGAAAGGAGAGTGTGAATCTGTTTCCTGCTGAGTCCAGCTGTAAAAATTAACATCTTGTTTGAGATCAGGGATAAGGAGAAACACCTAGACAAACAACATAAGTAAACATATCATTGAGCAAATGAGAAAAAATGACACTACTTTTTGTACAAACGCTTTGATGAATGACCCTAAAATTTAAAAAAATTCTTTACATTATTTTTATAATATAAGGAAAGGATTTTTTTTTCAATTATCTGATTCCAATTTTTATTGTTATATAAAGTTTAAACTATTAATTTATCAGGCATTCGAATAAAAACTCAAATGTAATTACCATAAATTGTCCTGATTTTAAATATGATTTTTAAAAGGGCTATTAAATTAAAAATTGTAAATTTGCGCCCATTACCATTGATTTAAATTGGGGCTCATTTAAAATCTATAAATTCATATTTATGATTTTTTTTTAAAAGTATGGTGTCTCAGATAACCGAGAAAAAAGAATTTTTGAAGTACAGTAAAACCTCGGGTTATGAACGCCTCAGGTCGCTAACAATTCGGGTTTTGAATAACAACTTCAATTTTTTTTTTTTGCTTTCAGGTAACCAATGGTGCCTCGGGTACCAAAGGCGATAGAGAGAGAGAGAGCAAGGTTTCAGAGAGAGAGAGAGCAAGGTTTCATGTTGGAGGCAAACGATCACGTACGGTACAAACTAAGACCACAAAGAGCTGGTCTAAGGTGGCAAAAACAACTGGCCCGGATATCATCACACTTAAACGAAATGCACAATTTCAACAGAAGGGTGCGTGGGGGAAGGGGGGGGGGTGTAAAGACGATCCAGCAACTGAAGAAAGCCAGACAGAGAAGGCAAATAAAAATAAATGATCGAAAAGCGGAGGCAAGTCGAACTCACATTGCCAAACAAAGGGAAGTAACCCAACCTTAAAAAAACACAACATAGGCACTTTGATAACAAAGCAAATCTTTAGTTTTTAAAATAAATTCTATTATTTTACAGTTTATAATTATTTTAAATGGTAGAAAACAATAACCCCATTATCTCCCTTGCATATTAATGTGACAAGTTTACCCTGCATTTGTTGAGTGAACTGTTTTTGATTGTAATAGCGAACAATGTGGTGTGGGGCTGAAAATTTGAGAAAACATGCATTTACGTAATGCAGTTCATGAGAATCCTAATTAGTACTCCCTTCCTCAAGGCTTGCAACCGCACAAAAACAAAGTAAAGAGAAGTAGAAAGCTTTCTACTTCTCTTTACTTTGTTTTTGTCTGGTTTTAGCGCCCTCTCCTATATTTTTTCTGTTTTAGGTAGGATATGTATATTGATATTATGTAAATTTAATTTATACTTATTTAAATGTGTTTTGTTTGTTTGTACTGATGAAGGCATGTGCCGAAACGTTTAATTGTGTATAATGTATAATTATTATTAAAGCGTAACTCATATTGTTCTATTGACACAATTTGTTCGTGTCTTATTAATCTATTCGAAACGTTTAATTGTGTATAATGTATAATTATTATTAAAGCGTAACTCATATTGTTCTATTGACACAATTTGTTCGTGTCTTATTAATCTATTTTAAAGCTTTATCGCAGTCCAACACTTTTTATAATTAGTTAACTAAAAATTTACTAATGCAGTATATCCTTAAATAAATCTGAGGATTTCTGAAATGACATCCTATGATTTGAACACTGAAATGTGAAACCAGCCGCCCCCAAAGCCCCTTTTTTTTAAAATGACAATAATGACAACTTGCCACAATATATATATTTTTTTTTAATCGTACAGGATGATTTGTTTTAATATGTACTGC
This sequence comes from Lymnaea stagnalis, assembly GCA_964033795.1. Classification (NCBI taxonomy): domain Eukaryota; kingdom Metazoa; phylum Mollusca; class Gastropoda; family Lymnaeidae; genus Lymnaea; species Lymnaea stagnalis. The sequence goes on along the minus strand of CAXITT010000211.1, from coordinate 757,187 downwards.
TGTGGACAACTGCATGTGCAAGAAATAATTTGGCCTGTCGTAGGTTTTGCTTACCTGGATACATTTTTACAACTCATAGTTACTATTTGACTTTGTACCACCCAGTACTAAGTGGTTGTAGAGATTCGAACTAGAACAAGAGGGGGTGGGGGAAGAGGGATGCTGTGCACAATGAGTAATTTGAGTAACAAAATAAAAAATTAATAAGAGGTTGTAAGTTTCAAATTTTGTTTATTTGTATATATTGAAATATTTGTTTTGATATAAGACAAATGTTCAAGGATAAAGTAACAATGCAACAGGAACACAATCATACATTGATCAACATACCCATATTATTTCATGCTGAAAAACTGCAGTACAATGCTTTTTCTTTGAATTATACTTGTATTTTTGTTTTAAAAAAGGCGTAGAATTGCTAAGTTATTATAAAAGCAAAGCATCCTTCAGGTCACTTGTGAGCTAACTTTATTGTGAGTGATGAATCTTTGTATTCAAATGGTATAGGGTTAAAAGGTTATTAGTATAGGCCAGTGGTCGGAAACCTCAGTCAAAAGAGCCAAAAATCAACAGCATGGGGATTAAACAAATGTTGAGAGCCTGATTTTTATTCAAGAACCTGTCAAGAACCATATTTTTCGGAGTCGAAGCCGCTTTGTGGCGGAATGGCAGAGCCGCACTCAGGTCGCTAAAGAGCCGGACTGGTATAGGCAATTGAGTGATTTGGATCTTATCTGCAGGGGGAAAGTTTACTTTGGTATATAAAGCAATGACTGACATACACTTTTTCTCTGCTCAACTAATTGCATGTTCCATGCATAGTGGGTTAAAATAATCATTATTCATGGAGCCACATGAATAAGTTGAAGCATTTTGAACAAAATTAAAGAAATTTAACCACTCTTTCGAGACAAATAATAATGGTAGAAAAAAACTAGTACTGAGTCAAATAGTTTTTATAAAAAAATATTTTTTTTATACAAAAAAGAAACAAAAAATTTAGTTTATTAAAAGATGTTTGTTAACAGAGCATTTTAATGTTGTGATCTTTACACTTAAAAATTATCAATCACACCAACTTCTGCAGAATGCAATTTTCAATCCAACCATTTTGATGTTGGTGTCTCCTGCTCATGTCTAAAAATGAATGTGTGAATTATCAAAACAGAAACGTAAAGAATAAACTTTAAAAAAAATATATATGCTTATGTCTTTAGTTATATTATTTGGTTATATAGCACAGGCCAAATAATTCATTTTATCAGTTGGCCTCATTTCTCATTTCTCATGATTTCATCTCATATTCATAGCATTTTAAATTTCAATACTTTATGGTGAGCAATATTTCAACTAAAGGCATTGGATTACTTTTAAAGGCAACATCAAAATAAATGACAATAAAAAGTCACACATAGAAAATGTGAATTTGCAAGTGCTAAAAAAATAGTGTTGTGATGCATGCCTTATATAAGAACATATCAGATATGTTTTGCTTCCTTGATAATTATTAAATCATTTAGTCTTAAAAACAAAGTTATACATTAAACAAATTATTGACATTTGTTTTATCTGACACAGACACTCACAAACTTCTTGAACATATTGAAGAGGAGCAAGATTTATGAAAATAGTTTTTAATATTTCGCAGCCAGTACACATTCATAAGAGTAGTATGATATGCTAAGCTTTTTTTTTAAATTGTAAATACGACAATGAGTTTAAAAGACTGAAAGGTTTATTCAGATCAACAGACAGGGTGATGAAACTATGTCTCATGGGACACTAACATCATATGGCATAAAATAGTTTTCAGGTAGCCACAACAAGCTTTTATTTAAAGCCTGAAATATACAGTATTTATATCTATATGAATTTGATTTTAATATTTTTAAATTTGCCAAACAAATCTGAGGTATATTTGGAACACAATAAACAGCCTTCTCATAAAATAGAAATTCTATTTCAACTGGACATGTTTTTTTTGTGTTAAGTGATGTACTTGCTTTTCAGGTAAAAAAAGAACTATAAAAATACGAACCCTACACAGTACCTTAAAAATAGAAATTGCTTTTAACGTAACATATGAATTAAAAAAATGTAATAGTAAGAGAAAAGAAAACAATGGCAGGCAGTAGTTTTTCCAAATTTGAAATGTGGAAGAACACGGAATAGAAAAAAAAAAAAAATCAACTTCAGTACAATAAAATTATTGAAAGTTAATGTTCCTGGTTTTCAATTCAGGGAATCAAATATAAATTGAAAAGTGGAAGAAAAAGGAATAGAAAAAAAAAAAAAATCAACTTCAGTACAATAAAATTATTGAAAGTTAATGTTCCTGGTTTTCAATTCAGGGAATCAAATAAATATATGTAAATATGCAAAGAAAAAATTGTCTTATAGGGCATAAAGACTACATATGTAATAGGCGAAATATCTGCAAAATTGTGAATTGGAATGCTAAAGGATTAAGGCACAATATAAAAAAGTGTTAACATTTGTGACAAGGATTGAAGGCACAGTAGGTTGTAGTTAAGTAATAGAAACTATCACATTCAATTATCATTTAAAAAATAAAGAATCTTATCACTCTTAGATACAACAAATAGTTATTAAAGTGCATTTGAACTAGCCCAAATCTGCCTTATGAGAACAGGAACAAACAAAATTTACTGAAGCAACTTGCCACTGCAAAAAAAAGGAATGATTTGTTCTTTCAGTAAACATATGATATAGAAGTAGCCATCAATGAATAAATAAGCCCCAGCCCTTCTCATGCTAGTCATGGCTTTTATAAGAAGTGAAGTTTACCATCTGAAATTTTCAAGACAAATGTTTACTTTAAAAAAAACAACTTAAAGTTGCCAACTATCCCCACCACTCACCCCTGTGCCCCAATCTACAACAGACATAAGATTGGCATGATTATTATATTGACTGGACTGCACATTACCTACAAAGCCAATAAAATAGGGAGCTTTTTATTTTAAGTAAAATACATTATGTATTTGAAAATGTAGTCCAACTGTATATAATCGATTTGTTAAACACAGATCAGCTAAAGTTTGTGCACACGAAATTTCATTGTCGATCACAATAATCAGAGGAAATAATAATTTTTTACAACAAATAATTTCATCAAAGCTGTAAAGTGTTAAACAAATAAACTGGAAAACGAATTACAGAAAAATAACTAAATTTTTAAAAATTAGTAGCAATTTAGTTATTTTCAATTCTCTATGTCATTTACAATAGTTTATTATGCATATTTTACTGTATATTTTTGTTAAATTCATACATTAAAGAAATGTTTAAGAAAAATTTAAGTTGTTAAATCAGTAAGACTTCTACATAAATTTTTTTTTTTTTTTTAAGTTTCTTAAGAGAAAAAATGTAAAAGCTATTTTTTAATTTCTTTTAAGCCAAACACTAGTCATCATCATACAATTAAATAATGGCTCAATTTATCTGCCTTCACAAGATATGTACATGAAATGTTTTTAAGAGACACTTTCTTGGGACAAAAGTCCTTTGATTACTTTCAGAATTAAGTACAATTCTCTCTCTTCTTTCAAGCACAGTTGAATATTTTCAGAATTATGACACTAAAAAAAAAAAGCAAGAGAAGAGAAAAATGTCAGATGCAAGATAAGTTTGACGGGAAGATTACAATTTTTAACAAATGTCTTAAAAAAAAGTAAAGAATTCAAAAGACACACCAAAATGTTATAGGAGACAAGTACATTGTCAACATTTAGCATGAGATTTTGAAATGACATAGTCTTATAAATGACATTAGCATTGATATAATATATCTCTTCTCTCCCCTCTAAATTTCATATTTATCGCTACAATAAGTTACACAAAATATATCTATTTAATAAACATGTTTCAGCTACAGCCATTTCTTAGTATTTTAAAACAGACTGCTTGATTCTAAGGGGACATTAGAGTAACACTGTAATAATAAGAATTGCTTATGGTATTTAGATAAAAAGTTAAATTTTTTTCATATATCAACTCATTCTAAATGGCTTTGTCATATTTTTCTAAAATGTATATTTTTATTAATTTGAAATACACAACAGATCTTTGGTTGCAAAGGAAGGAAAGCTATCCCATTCCTGAGAAAATTCTTCAAATTAATGTTTATTCAATTTGCTATGATAGAAATATATTTTCTCAACCTTTATACATGAATTATTTCATTATCATGCAGAGCCAACTTAAGGAATGTCCTTAAGTTATTAGCTGATTTCATTCAAGACATCTCTACTCTAAGCGGATAAAATAAAACAGATATGACGTATAACATTCAGAATTACAGTACATTTAGCAAAGAACACATTTCTTATCAACTTGAAAAAATAACTTAATTAACATTTTCTTAATATTAATTTTTTCCTTTCTAACTTACAAAATCATTTGACAGTGGTTTTCAAAATAAATTTTTTTACATTTTATTTTATTCCTTTACTCACGAGGTTGCTGTGACCAGATCTATAAATTGACTTATTATTTGCTATTTTCCTATTAAAAACCTAGGGGTTAATATATTTGCAATCAACCCTATTTCTCTCACCAAAATTAAATTTGTATTCTCAGAATTTAGACAGCATTATTTAATAAAATAAATGCCCTGTAATCAAAGAATTTGTGAGAATGAATAAATATTAATGATGTGAAGTATAAGAAAATCCAACTAAGTAGTCTTTGGTTTTTCTAAGATTTTCCCATAGCATTGCGAGCAGCTGCTATTAATGGTCTGAGAGTAGATAAAGCCATGGACTTTTTCAAAAATGGATGATCTAAAAGCTGTGCTGCACTGGCCCTGGCATCTACTTCAACTTCCAAGCACTTGTCTATAAAATCTTTGAGCTCCTTTGATAGTTTTTGTTCATCCTTGATTTCTGGTTTACCCTGTAAATGGAAAATATGAACAACCTTGCATTTATTCACATTTAAATTCATGCACCCATTTTTTCTTTGCCAACATAAATATTTTGCATTTATTTATTTCTAAAATATCAATTACTGTAGTACTAAAACAATGACATTGATAATTGTATATAAATACGAAAACTATACAAGCTGTTGGGAACGCAATTCTTTGTAAAAAAAAAAATTTTTAAATGTATCTCCTACCGCTGGTATTTTAAAAACTTAATTATGCTGCCTCAAAAATTATTCTGGAACATTAGCCTTTCACCATTTTACCAAATCAGATAAGAAATTATCCTGGAGGATTCATTTGCAAATCTTTTAAAACTATTAACACCCACCTTTGTAGCGATACGGTAGATGGCTTTTAAAGGTGTTTCGTTCAGGTAAGGTGGTTCACCTTCTAGCATCTCAATTATCATAATTCCAAGACTCCAGATATCCACCTTGTTACCATACTGTTTTCTGTAATTGAAAAAAATATATAAATGTAAAAACTATATCAGCTAAAATATAAAGGTTATTTCACATGTTAACAAAGTCAATAAACCCTAAAGATTACTAACAATAAAATTTCTTACCTAGAAACAACCTCTGGTGCCATCCAATAAGGTGTCCCAACCATTGTGTCTCTCTTGCCTTTATCCCCGCTAAGTTGGGCACAGAAGCCAAAATCTGTGAGCTTGACTGCCCCAACCATGCCAAGTAGCACATTGTCACTTTTAATGTCTCTATGGATAATGTCCCTATCATGAAGAAATTGCAAGGCCTTAAGGCATTCCCTACACACTGCAGCTATTTGCCCTTCCTTCATGATGGTTTCTGTAACCACATCTGTGAGAGCACCTCCATCTAAATACTGAAAAGGAAATACAGCTTGATAAACTTTTGTTTAAACTGATGAATTGTTGAGTTTCATTAATTTTGTCATTAAAGGAGCTTAAAAATATACTTAAATTTTGACCAAAAACTGAGTCACATTTCAATGCACTGAAGCAAGCTAGAGATAACAGGAAACCCTGCTACCAGTATATCTATATTACATAAGCACTTATTACGAACTGCACTTTATTACACCTCTTCTGTTTATGAAATGATTATTTATATACAAATATATATTATATATACATACATATTAATTATATTATGTAATAAAAGATGTAGTATTACAACAAATAGTAAATACAATAGTAAGAAAATTATCAGGAACAGTCAAAAAATCATTTATATATATAATTCGCCAACAAAGGTCAAACAAGACCAGTCAAACACCAAATAGGCTATTTATAGATACGCCAGAGCGTGGTTCAATAATGAGTTCAATAGCGCGCAAAATGTAATTCCCGAAACTAGGCTAAATGATATACATCTATTTTTAATAAGCAATTGCATTTGGTGCGTAATAATTTCTTTTCGCAAATGAAATCGTCTCAATTTAAATATTGTGTCAAAAATATTCGGTTTAAAAGTGGTAGGGACATGAGAATATTGATATAGTTCATGGGCGTGAAATAAAAAGTGTGCAGTGACGTATCATGAGGGAAGGGGTGTAGCAAATATTGGGATTCTTAAATGTGCGTTACTTGAGTTCAAGTTTTGTCAAGTAACTTTAGTGTATGATTGGAAGTTCACGCACTGCTGCCGCTAAATTTTGGCGGGCTATATCACAGTTGTATCCTTAAACCCACCCCATTTGGACAACTGCGTCTTTACGAAGTCTTCACTCATCTATGAGCAATTCTGTGGCGTATGCTAGCCGCGGGCTGACTAGCTTACTATAATTTAGAGTTAAAATGATATTTATAAAGCAAAAGAATGTGGACGCAGAATATTTACTTAACTAGCAAATTTGTGGAAATAGAAAAAAATAGTTTTTAGTTTTAACTTGTAATACCAGAAACATCACCCAAAAATATTGGGTCTCTTAATTTGTAAATATCCATTTTCTCCACTCCTGAAAACTGAATAAAGTTAGCAACGGAGAGGTTAATTTTTATATATTTGATTTCTTAAACCAAATTAAAAAGCCAAATATTTATTACAATTTTTAGGGATTAAACCCATTGCTTAATTTTTTATTGGACATGCTGACCTCCATTACAACCCAGAGCTCATCTCCAATATAATAGCAGTCAAGGAAGTTGACAATATTCTCATGTCTGTAAAGTTTCATGACTTCAATCTCTGTGATGATCAATTCTTTCTTTGGTTGGTTATTCAGATCCATCATCTTAATGGCCACCACATGATCAGAATCTTTACACTTTGCCATACACACTCTTCCTGAAGCTCTGTAAAAAGACATAATAAAGTAGCGTATTAATTTTAAAGGTTTAATATAAATTTACCAATGTTTATATTGTGCTCTTTTTAAATTTTCAGAATTGTTTGCATAAGTGGGTGAACACTATGTTGTTTTTTTGGGGGGTTTTTTGGAATGGCAGGGGTTCTTAAAAAAACTGATCAAAAAGATCTTGTCAGCTGTATCAATACATGTCAATTTCAGGCTTGTACTGTGGTTTCTATGTAAAAGTTTTGTGTTTAAAACAGCAGACCCGTTTACCCTCAATCTCCTAAAATCGTACAATATCGTCTCAAAATCGTACAATACAGTATCTTAATAGTAAATAAATAAATATACAGTATACATAATATATAATAATGTATACAGTAACTACTGGTATAGCGTGTGTCAGTAGCATCCAGTTCAGCGGTTTGTCAACAAATGGAACTGAAGGTAATCAGTATTCGACTGACGTTAAGTGCAAACTGCGGTCACTTCGTTTTGAAGACCTGCATCTGCTATAGATACCTACATGTTTGTGACCTACATGTTTGTGACCTACATAAACGATATATTTATTTTTAATCCACCCTTTATATTATTTGTGTATTCCCTATTTCGAAGTGTACTTGTAAGAATTTCATCCAGGAAACCTGGAGAAAACCTAATATGGCATATGTGCCGGGAAACAAAATTATAAGAACCACTGGCGTAGCCCAACGAAATATGCGTCACCCGCGCGCTGAACGCTCATGACTAAACACAACTGTAACTTCTCTACTACTGCTAGCGAGTTTATTGGTGACAATACACCTTGACAACATCACCGCAATAATTCCTACAAAACATTGGGTGGTATTGTACAGCATTCGAGATATAAAGAGAATGCTATTTTTTGGTCTTTCAGAGTTAGGAGATGAATATTGTAGACTTTTTAAAAAACGTATGTTGTATCTGCTGAGGAACCGCCCCCCCCCCCCCCTAAAAAAACAACCTATCATTGCGGAAATGTCGCGGTGTTGATTGTATAGATTTAAGTATTTAGACCCACGACCACCCAAAATTTCCTAAATCAACACCACTCCTTTTGTCCCTGATAGATTGTTCATGAAAAGTCCGACTTGCAGATTGTGTAATTGTGCAGTGCGCGCATGATGGACCATTCGACGAAGAACGCAACTCAGTAAATTTTGTCTGATATTCAAGCAAGACTATCTGCTGATAAACTTTCTTTTTCTTTTGTTGAATTGGATGTTTATCGGTAGAGAGAGAAGTTTCTTCTTCATCATCCATCTCGCGAGCCCTTCTTTTTGTCGAGGTCATATCGTAAAATACTAAGTGAGGTACGTACAACTACGGAACCGAAAACAAGAATGATTGCCGATTCCATTAATGATAATGGTAACATTAAAATCATGCAATGTGCACATACGTCAATGCAGCCAAATTCTAGCGCCAGAGCTGTTTGGACAGCTCATAGGCCTATATAACATTTCAAATAAAAATGAAAAAGTGAACAATGTTTCATACCTCGCCCCCCCAGCCGCACGCCTTGCCAACTTAAAGGGCCATCCAAAGATGACTTACTCGCTGAGGATGCGTATGAGTTTTGATTGGGTGGGAGGGAGGAGGCACCAGAATGCACCTACATGTATGCATAAATTCTACAATAATTATCCTGATTCCTGACAGTCTCTTATAGAGCCAACTGTCACATGAAAATCTGTGAAATCCACGAATTCTAATAAGGTCTATTATTATTATTAAGGCTATACAAATATCACCACAATGCTTCGCATTCATCATATACCATATACTAATGCTTTGTGTTTTCATAAAGAGGTCGCTGTAGTAGACATATTGAACACGACATAGTGACAACACACTAGTCCACTAACACGTATTTCCGTGCTGGTGACGAACCCACCTTCCCCCACCCTCATTAATAGGAAAAACATAGTGCCCTCGCCTATCCAATATGCCCCTGAGTTTTTACGTTCACATACTAAAGAGCAGTGGTCAGCAAACTCATTGGTCAAAAGAGCCCAAATCAGCAGCAGGACCATTAAACAAATTTTGCGAGCCAAATTTA
>CAXITT010000211.1:701324-747388 GCA_964033795.1 Lymnaea stagnalis | reverse complement strand
CCCGAAAAATCTGAAGTGCCCCTTCCTCGAAAATCTGAAGTGCTCCCGAGGTGGAAAATTTCTGAAAGAAACATGCCCCTAACTAGCTGGCGCCCGGGGAATCCGCCCCCCCCTGCCCCCCCTCGCTACGCCTCTGGATAGAGCTGCTCTGCGAGTTCTAAAATATTTTTTTTAATGCCACTGACTAAATCTTACACCTCTAGTTTTCTCTCTTCACAATCCCCGCGGTTCAGACGAACACACGCTTGCTAGCAGTAGCAGTTCAAGGAGGTGGTGAGTGAAGTTGTTGCCAGGCGACTAACCTAAAGATTGCTGCTGACACAGCTGGCTAGTTCACTGTGACACGCAAAGCAACACTAAGACAATCACCACCATCAATAGGATGCGTGGCGGTGATATTTTTATATCTTTTGAAAGTCCCACCTATCCCACCCCCTACCCGTGTTTCTGGTATGCCACCAATCTCTTTAATCAACAACACCCACCTCCCCTCTCAGTGCGTACAGAATATAATGAAAGATGGTCCCAACTATAAAAAACGTACAAAAACCAATGTTTTTTCTGGGTCCATTCAATGCGGGGCCATAAGGGCTAAAGCTTCCACAACCGAACATTTTAAAACTTTTTTTAAATCGGACAAAATTACACAAATATTTTTCACCGGGTCTCTGAAAATCGTAGTTTTGGCGGGTCTCGGCGTACAATCGTAAAAGACATCTAAAAATCGTACATTGTACGCCAAAATCGTAAGAGTAAACAGGTCTGAAACAGGGCCTAAGAACGAATGGATGTGCACAAAGAGACAATAAAATTGTGCTAGTCAATCTCGAACTCGTAACGTCCTCCTTGACCTCACCTGGCCCCCCATCATTACAACCATTGGTGAGTGCCTGTTTTTATTTCCAACAAGTTTTAAAATCATTTCAACCCTTTTTTTTTAAAAACTTCGTTTGTGTTAGGAATAAATTAAAAATTTTATAAAGGGATGCTATGGAAATTGCGATTAACCCCTTTCTATGGTGTCACAGCCGATATTATCGACCACTACCAAAATCTTCATTCAAAATCCAATGATTTACTGTGAATGGGTTAAGAGGAAATCAATATCTACAAATGAGTTTGCTTCCTCTCTATGTTTCTATGTGATTAATAGGGTGTGAAATAAGCTCAATTTTTTATCAATATAATGCACAATGCTGGAGAGGGTCCCCTTTCGAGATTGCAAAATCAACAGGCTATCTTTGTTGGTACTATTTTAAATGGATTAAAATGAAGGCAACAATTTCAGAGCTATTCCATGTGCTGGTAATGATAGTATTAGCTCTTGCTAAAATGGCAACATAAGAGTCAGATCTTGACAATTTTAGCCCTAAGCTTAGCTGTATGGTTACTGACTAATTCGTTTGGGAAAGAGCTGAAATTGAATAGAAAAGACAAAGATTGTACTCCAAAGACCTACTTTAAAGAGATTCAAAGACATTTATGTTTCTGTATGTTCTTGAGTGTTATGGAATTAAAATAATGGATTTAATAATTTCATTTGAAAAGGAATTTTTGAACTCATTTCATGCCTTTCCCCTTGCATTCTGCATGACAAAAATTAAAGAAGGTAGTGAACAAACAAAAAAATCCCCAATATTATAATTTTCATTATAAGTACCTATAATTTGACATTGGCTGAAAGAATATTGTTTCTAGTATCTAAAAAACTTGATTTTATGATGGTTTGAACAATTTATGGAGTATTAGGTTGAGTTGAATTCAGAAGTTGGGTAATAAAATTGTATTCACTCGGTTATGGTAAAAGTCTACATACATAATATAAAAACAAATTCTTTTCATACCATAAGATACCACCTCGTCCAATGTACTTTCAGAAAATGTGTATTTGTAACAGTCTCTGAATTCATTTAGTATCAGAGTTGGTTATTTTTGACAAGCATATGAAAATACTAAAAATGGCTTGACTCTACAGAAAAATGCACTTGACAGTTATAGGGTTAAGACAATACCAAGCATTCTTTTTGTTGATTTACAATCCATGATGCAAGGGGGAAAATGTTAACAATATTAATTAACATATTTTAGGAACATCAGTTACCCTGCGCCAAGTTTCTTCTGTATATCATATTTGTCTTGTGGGTCACCTGGAGTAGCCAGAGATCCTGGTGAAACAAAGATTGAATATTAATTTTTTTTATTTTATGAAACAATAATTGCTTTGCATTAAATACTTGTACTGCCCTTGTAAAAATGCAACAGAGGTGAGGATCCCCGTGGAGATGAGTTTAACGCATACTCAAAAACATCTAAATTAAACAATTTTTGAAGTATCATGGCATAATTATGCTTATAGCTAAAGCATTTTACAAACTGGCCATTTTACCGTAAATGTTTGTATCTTTTTTATTTTAGTTGCCATAGATATGAATCTGTATAATTAATTAGAAGCTATTAAACCAGTAGACTTGCACTTACTTAATGCTGCATTAACTTCTCCATCAGACATTGTCTTCTTCTGTGAACGTGGCCGCCTTTCACAGTGACCATCACTTTCATCCTTTGCTTCTACTCTCATTGCTGCAACATCATCAACTATTTCATCTGATTCTGTTTTTACCTCTTTAACAGGAGCTGCTGGCTTACGGGCTTCATCCTGGAAAGCATTGTTAATTTATATCTTAATTAAACATGTTTGAGAAATACCCTCTTATAGCTATTGTATTTGGTTGGAATTTTCTGCAACCAAGAAGAAAAAACTGCAGAAATTCTACTAGAAGTTATAAATTTCTTTTTTTTAATTTATTTGAGCTACAGACTCCAATCTCCTAGCTCCAATTTCATCATTAAAATTATAATAACGTATGTACACAATAAAAAACTTACCAATTTTTCAGCAGGACTAACTTGATTTTTAACACTATCTGAATTATCATTTTCTTTCAGACTGTCAGTTTCATCAACGTTTTTGGATGAGTCAGCTGAGGATCTTTCAGAGTCAGCATTGTCTAAAATTTCATCCGACTCACGGATTGTGGTTGCTACCATCATAAACTTGGCTGTTGAGGGCCGCCGTTTTATAGATTTTTGGTAAGTCTTTAAAGAATTCACCACAGCTTCTGGGTTTTCCCTTTGCTCTTTTTTTCTGTTTAAGGTACATAAAAAAAATATTCGCTATATCTTTTTCAAGACAAATTGTAATAAATGAAATGAAAATACTTTTATAAAAGTTAACTCAATTATTAATAAGTGCCACTTAAGCTGATTTATTTTTAAATAATAGCCTCTTACGAAATGTTTGAATTATTTAGTAGCTGCTCCCAGGACTCTGGAAGCCCTACAAATTCTCCTTTGTCTTTATCAAACCCCACATGATAATTTCGCTTGACATTAAATGGTTCTCCAATTGACATTGGAGCTTCCTCATCTCCTGACTTTGTAGAGGTGGTAGACCCCTTGGTCTTACGGAAGAAACCCTTTAAAGGCATACTGCCGTCAGGTGAATAGTGTCCAAAAAATTCTGGGAGATAACAAAAATAAAGAAACAATGTATATCATATATATTTATATGTTGCACTTGCACTAACCATTTTTGTGTACATTTTATTGGAATTGAAAAACATGATGAAGAGTGGTTATATATTTTTCAGAAAAATCAGTAGTTTTGAAATTACTTTTCATTCATTAAAGATATGTTTTGGAAAAGCAAAAAATGATTTTTTTTTTAAATTCAGAAGCTCTTAAATAGAATTTAAAATTTAACATGAATTTGTAAAAAAAACTTTAGAAAATCTATCTAATCTGTAATAATCAATTAAGAAAATAATTAATTGTTATCTATTATAATAATCTATGTGATTTGTATATAGTTGCAGTTTTTGGATATTATCAGACATCAGAATTTCATTTTTTCATAATAAAAAAACAACAACACATGATGACTCAGTTTTTAACTGAGCATATCTAACTTAACTTTAACTCATTAAATTGTCCATTATTTTATATCAAAATAAAAATGTTAATTTATTTTTACACGTAGAAAAGGTTATATTCCTTCTTAACTCTTTGGCTGCAGAATTTTTATTATAGAAAAAATGTGCATTTTATTTCCTAAGACCAAAAAATAGTGAGAAGTTGGGTTTATTAAAAAAACATTTTAATTATTACTGTTTGGTTTATAAAGCTAAACTTGGTACCAAATGAAAGATAATGGAACGGACTATATGTTTGTAAACTTATTTCTTCAGTTTAAATACAATAATTAACAGAAAAGAAACTTAAAATTTGAAAACATTATATGCAAAACAATTTTTCCCATAGTCCTTTGATGTAAGCATACATCATCTTCCAAGCTATAACTCAAATCCTCTAAAACAACTACTATCGGAATCATGCAATGGATCTAAATCTAAATCATCTTCACTATCAATTGAAATAGTACAAAACATTTCTATAGCATTTTGAGCTGTTAACCCACGAACTGTGGTCAGTCTATTTCCTCTTCTTGTAATGTGTCGGCCGATAAAAATTGCGCTGAAAGAACAACCTCCAGGCCAATATTTTACACTAAATAGAACTACTTCCTTTAAATAAATAAACTTCCATTTTCGCTCTTCTGTGTCCTATTTTTTAAACCTAGGAGTTATTTTTCACAACGATCTTTATCAAGGAAATTTGTGTCAGTAGATTTTCTCAAAATAGATGAGGCCATAGCTGGATCATCAGGCTTACAAAATAAATCAGTTAGGAATCTTTTGGATAATTCTTTTTAGTTAATGACTTTAGTGATTCAGAAGATGATTTTCCGAACACACACGAAGACAATGATAATTCTGATTATTTTTCTAGTGGGTCAGAAAGTGAAAGTTTGGACAATTTAGACCTAGGCCTAGAACTAGTAGGCGTTGCCGCAACAACAAGACTCATTCAAAACTATGTTGCAGATGATTTTGTACCAACAAAAAATAATTGGATGTTGATCTATATATGTTTTCTTATATTTCATTTTATGGATTAAATATTTATATAGAAGTTATTTGATCTATATATGTTTTCTTATATTTCATTTTATGGATTAAATATTTATATAGAAGTTATTTAAATTTTATCTGTTTCTTGCTAGTTAGTAATGTTTACTTTGTTTATGCATGATTTGTTACTTGAACATAATTATAGGCATCAGAAGAATTTTTTTTTTTTAAATCTATTAATAACTAAAACATATACAAATATTACATTTTCTGAAAGATAAATAAAAATGCTATCCTATTATATCAACAATATGCCTTTTAAAAATTGTAGTTTGAGGTACTTGAAAATAAAACTTTTCATTATTTTCTTTATTCTTGGCCACTCCAAGGTCAAGGTAACAGTCACAGAGTATAAAACAGCAATAACAAAATAGCCAGTATGATTCCCCACTGCGTCTAATTTCAATAAATATATACTTTATGGGGTCTAGCTATAGTATATGCAAATGAAAAATCAACTTTTTCAAAGGCACCGAAAAGCTCTCAATTGCCTGCACAGTAGAGAATAGTAACCAGCACAGTTCGTGGATTAATCGCCTAGGAATAGTTCTCACCCCACTAGGGCCATAGCAACAATATTGATAGAGAAATATAAAAAGGGAAGAATATTAATAAAATATTGCTTCAAATGAAACAAATAAACCTTGGTTTTGCTCATAAACAATGAAGCACCACTCTTCTATATAAAAATCTAATTAAAAAATAGCTCTTAAAAAGTTTGATAAATGTACCGTGTAATGCGCCAAAGCAAAAGAGTTAAAATATATGTCTCATAAAATAATGAATAACCTTGCATATGTTTTTTTAAAGACAATTTAAAGTATGAAAAGACTATTATAAAATGGAATAATCAACATTTACTTTCAACGATAATTTATCTCTTCCCCAACCCTTCTCCCCCACACCCCTGTGACAAGGATGTAAGAAATAAAAGTGAAAGGTGGATACTGTGGACTCGACTCATTCATGAAAGTGTAACCAAATTTTTATTCTTTAAAAACTCAGCATCAGTTTTTTAAATCTTATAAATTAGTCTTTGAAGAATGATTTTGAATCCTCAGTATGTATATTAAAAAAATATTAGTAAAAAGCAGGTGCAACTAATACAACATCAAATAAAGTACTTCTTAAAAAACAGGCTTTTCTTCAAGTACTTAAACATATAAAATAAATGTCCCCAAAACTTCAGAGTTGTTAGTCATGTCGAAATTATGCTGAGCGACCTTATGGTAATGCAGGTTACTTAGACAAGCGTAGCGAATGTTAAACAACGACCTACATCAATGAGAATTGGCACACATATACATCAATATATATTATTTTTCAGAATTTAATATGAAAGACGTGATCTTTAAATTTCTTTTAAAATTTTTGAGAGAAATATACCTTATATTGACATATGATTTTCCTCACTTAAAAGTTGATACAAAGAACAAAAAAACAATGGGAATGTAGGTCACAATTTCTCCAAATTTGAATGGGGGGAGTCAGACCTTAACTATGGGCCAAAAGGACTCATGTATTATTAAAATTACATGCACATAAAAAAATTTACAACTCGGATTCTATTACACCGATACCCATTTACGATACAAATTTTCTAGGAGTGTCCCTTGCTTAACTGAAGTACCGGTACCTACAATTCCCTACAATTAAATATAGGCCTAAGTCATTTTATATATATATGTAAAGTAATTTGTTTATGTTTTATAAATATTTTTGCAAAGCATGTGCAGGGCTTGTGAACGGGCTCCAACTTCTTGGCACCAACAGTCCAAAAAGGCACTGACGGGCACCACCGCACTGTCTCGGAGTAAAAACCCACTTAGCTCAACCCTACTACTATAAAAATATTTGAATTTGTTAACTATTATTGGCTAAATCTGAGGACGAATGCCACAGCGTCTTTTGCGTGTTTATTATAGTTGCAGTAAATTAGGGTTTAGGTTAGGTTTGAGGGATCGATTTAAGGTTCAGGTTAGGCATAGGGATCGATTAATTAATTAAGGGTTTAGGTTAGGCATAGGGATCGATTTAGGGATACATTTGTGAAAGAATTAACTGGTTGTGTCAACCAAGATGGCGGCCATTGATAAAATAGTGGCATTCGTCCTCGTAATTTACCCTATTATTAATTATTGAATTGTAAACCAAACAAAAACATCTTGATATTTCAAATTTGTGATTTAGAAAAAAAAAATAATTTAATGGCAAAAAAGTCAAGATCAGGCCTAGAACAAGTACCGAGTATTTTAAGTAGGGTCAAGGCAGTGGTCAGTAACTGAGTTAACATTAACAGAGTTAAACCCAGTCAGTGACTGTTTACAGTTCAGTTGAGTGAGAGATTTCAGAGATGTGTTCATAACTTAAACTTGTAATTTTGTCTTGATTTGAATTATCAAGTACCTGCAAAATTGAGGTTTTAAGCCAATACATATATTATACAAGTGGGATAATGCAGTAATTAGATTAATAGCTGGAAATTTAGTAAAAAAGAAATAAGAATAAAATGATTGACTAGAGAAATGCGGAAGTAAACAGGAGAGTTACTCAGTTTTTAAAACTTAACTAAAGATGTCGCTTCCAGTCAAGTTTACAATATTATTCAATATACCAAACAGTGAACAGGGTGTGGTAAATATAAATCAATAAAATGATAATAATGTTCACAAAGATTATTCATAAGAACTTATTTACCAGATCAATATTCTTGTGTATTTATGATGGTTTTGACCCGTATTTAATAATGCTAGCCAAAATGCATGCATTCAGGAAATAAATTTGTTCGCAATCATGATTCCATTTAACTGACGAGATTACATACCCACAATGCATGCTGAAAGGGGAGTAACCAGTTTTTTCTTTTAAAGGCTAATTTAAAAACTTAATCGTAGAAGGAAGAAAACAAACATTCCTCAGAATAAGAAAGGGTTGAAATTCAACTAATTATAATTAGACTGATTTAGATGTCTAAAAAATGGGTCAGAGGCGAGGATCAATTGAGAATCATTGGACAAATTTTATTTTGAACGCACTATACTATATAGTAAAACAAAATAATGCGTTCAAAAAGACATTTGAAAAATCACGGTGTGAACTGAAAAAAAAAATATTCGACCAAATTTCCGTCGATCAATTTTTCTTGGGTTGCCCCTCTCTTACAAAATGTTCGAGGACACCTGACTTATAATATTATATGAGGGGTACCGGGAGAGGGCCTGAGATCGTAAGCCACGAGGAAGGGTTGGGTTAATGATAATGGGGTGGATTGGAGTTTTATTGCTGAGAAGGGATTAATATCGGCAGGATAGCGGATAGGATAGGACATTGAGGATTTTTAGGGATTTCCATTCTTATGAGTATCAGAGTGACTAGATGTTATTCATTTGGAAGATCCCGAAGAAGGCATCTAGCCGAAACGCCCGTTTAATAGTCTTGTCTGTTCTTTTCAAGTCTAAAATATAACATATCTTGTTCCACTATCTATTCATTTAGGCTTAGGCTTTAGGTCAGCTGTTACTGTTATCAACCTGTGGGTCCCGACCCCTTTGGGCTTTGGGTGTCGAACGACCCTTCCAAGGGGGTCGCCTATGGCCATAGAAAAACACATATTTATGAAGTAGCAAGGAAAATAATTGTATGGTTGGGGGTCACCACAACATGAGGAACTATATTAAAGGGTTGCAGCATTAGGAAGATTGATAACCACTGATTTAGGTAGTAGCTTTGATAACTTGATAAGTTTTGACATTATTTAATTGGTTATGTAAGCCCCTTCACAATATACATTAAATAACTTAATTACCGTATATTTATACTCTGTCTTTTTTTTTTTTTTAATAATAATAAGGAAATTTTTTATCAACTAGGCTAGGGCAAATAAAAAATTAAATAAAAAAAAAATTTCCTAAACTTTTTCAAAAAGAAGTGTATGTGAGCACTCCTTTTAACTTTAACCAAAGGAATTGAATTGAATGCAGACGAAATTTAATCTGTTTTATCTTTTATTAATCTTTGAAAATATATTCTGAAAAGACTTTCTTTGAGTAATGTATTTTATGAAATATTAAATTATTTTCTACTTTTTAGTGCGTTTTAACTAAACTTTGAAATTTTTTTTTTCCTAATTTTTTGTATTAAAACTGTAATCTTTAAATTATCGAAATAATTGTAATTATTTAGTTTTTTTTAAAAATGGAATGCTTAAGAATCCTAGTTAAAGCGACTTAACTCTTTACCTAAACATAAAACTAAAAAGAAGATCTGAGCGCAACCACCCACCAATTCACTCAGCGAAGCAGACCCGGTTAACCATGATAATTTGACCGTTTCAACCCGCCTCTCTCATCCAGTTGTTCACCAGGTGGAAACAGCATGAGAAATCTTAAAATGTCACCAAAAGTAATATGATCCATTCACACACAAGATGGAAATGAAAGGGGTGAGAAGGCCTATAAAAATGTAATTATGTGTTCTTTCTTAAAAAAACAACTTTTTTTCAGAGGTGTTCTATCCACGCAATGAATAATATCTGGTTAGTTATAAATGAATGACAATCCCATTTATAACAATGATCACAAAATAAAAAACAACAAACCATGCACCTTTTTCGAATTCCATTTTAATGGGAAATTTCAAACAAACACACTATAATAAAATATACACTTTAAAATATATTATGTATAATGGCTTAGATCACAATAAGGTTCACAAAAGCAATAATAATGAAACAAAAAAAAAAAACAGTACATGATATGATAGTTAACAATAGTAACAATAGGAAACATTGTACCTAAATGAGACATGCATATTTTTTCTGTTCTTTTTCAGAAATAGCTCTTAATATTTAAACAAAATAATAGTATAATCAAATATTATTATGTCTGTCAGTTTGAATTTAATAATCTATTTCAATTAAATCAAACTTCATAAATAATTTGTAATGAAATCTAGAGAAAACAAGTCTATCAGAGATTTTTTTTCTTTTAAAAACCAGGATTTTTTTTTTTTTTTAAATATATCGGATGTATAACTTACAAGCATTTATAAATGTGTATCAAATCATTGAAGCAATTTTCTTGGAAACAAAAATCAAGATTACATGTAAATAATTTGTAATGAAATCTAGAGAAAACAAGTCTATCAGAGATTTTTTTTCTTTTAAAAACCAGGATTTTTTTTTTTTTTTTAAATATATCGGATGTATAACTTACAAGCATTTATAAATGTGTATCAAATCATTGAAGCAATTTTCTTGGAAACAAAAATCAAGATTACATGAATAATGCAACAGGAAGTTATCAAATCGACTTTGCAATTAGAAGATTCAATCATAAGTCCCCATCACATGGAGAAAAGAGCAAAGTAAAATGTTACTCTCTTAGCAAGCTGTGAACACAAAAGTAAGTGAATGGCACCACAGAGGCTGATCTCTAAAAAAATATTTGCATACCAAAGGGGAAATGTTTTAAATTTTCTAAATGTGTTTAATAAAATAAAAAAAAATAAAAACTTCATTTAAAAATTTCTTTTTGTAATGATAAAAAGTTCCAGTTCAATAGTAAATCTGAAGTTGTTAAACAAGGCAAACATATTTTAATTAAACAGTAGATGAGCCATTGGAAATATAAAATATAGGAAAAGTAAGTCATAAGTTTTATAAATGAAGGAACACTCTTATAAAGTTGGCAAGGTGGGGTGGGACCTTAAGATGAATAAATATATTAAATTTAATCTACATAATTCCTAAGTAACTAATTTTGCCAATACTTCATGTATAAGTGAAATTTTTATGCCACTTGGTGGAACCAATACTTAGTTCTCCAGTTTCTTCTGTTTTTGTGCTTATATGGTAAAAAAAAAACTAGATCTAATTAAAAACAATTATTCTGTCATGAAACCTTACATATTTCCTCGCTTGAAAATGATAAAAAGAAAAAACAACTCACATTCAATATATACATTTATAAAAGATATTATTTTATTTGCTATTTTTCATTTATGCTGGATAGGGCAACACCCTGAGACCAATATATTTAAACCACACTCTCTTCAATTGTAGAATAAAAAATAATGTACATTATCTTAGTTACACATTTGGTTTTAACTGTTGCATATTTGTTATCACAAACTGTGGTGAAACAAGAGAGGTGTTGGTGGAGACGGAAATACATTTTTTTAGTAACATAGAAGAAGTGCATCATATTGTTCATGGGACAGTGCTTTTCAAATTTCTTCACAATTGGACTCCAATTTCGGCATCCAATCAACATAGGTTTCCTAATACAGTAATAATAAGGGGCAAACATAATGATTTTAAAAAATTTATGGTTAATGTAATTAATTTATAAAATGTATGCTTTTTAAATAGCTCACTTGATCAAATATGTCATCTTATGATATTGTCAACAAAGATGTTGAAGCCTTCTTAACTTTAAGAAAAATAATTTTATAACTGTTTTTCATTAACATCACTTACTTGATTACAAGTATAAATTACAGTGGTTCATGATTCTTTTAATATACCTCTATAAGTCAATCAAAGCTTGCATAATCTGCTTTAAGATAAATACGTTTTTGTAAATATAAAATAGTGTAAGCACCAAGGAACATCAAGAGTTTTTATCAATTCATCCCTTCAAGAAAAATGTCAGTTGTGCATGAGATTTTAATCACCAACTCTGAATTTGTGCCTAAATGACCACAAATCAAATTAGGAATCCCCCAAACTATAAGCAACAGTTGGTTAGTGCCCAACATATGTGGTACAAGTGAAATGGTTTGAGGAGCACTGACAATAAGGAAGGGGAGGAAAGATAATTTATGTTTTTGCATAAAGTACAGAAAAAATGCTTCACTTGACATTCAGAGAAAACTGGGCATGTCTCAGGTTTCTATTGCAATATTGACCATACCATCATGCTCTTCAGTCGCTGTCAGTCATTAACATTTCCATAATAGTGAGTGCAACCCATACCAGTCAGCACAAAGCTTAAATATACAACAAATGGATTTTTAATAATAATGCTTAAAGAATATTTGCTGATCACGGTGTATCCTTGCAAGGATCATTAAATAAAGTGTTGTTGTTTTTTTTAATTAAATTTCAGACAACCACAAGGTTTACATGAAATATAAAAATTTGCAAAATGTGAATTTAAAAATAAATTGATTAATTTAGGGTGGTTGTTTCAACCTAATTTTTATTGAAACACAGATCATATTATACAGTAAAAGATGGATAATTAGAAAATACCTCAAATCCAAATTTGTAAAAAGTACCGTACATTGATTTTTATCCTTCCTATCTAAATTTTGCCACAAACCTGTGGTGTTCTTTTGAAAGTCATGACAGACCAATGAGTAGGTCAACAAAGATTCAAATCCTTCAGAGCAAAAAAAAATCTGAAATCATCAGGTAAATTTTAATAGACTTAGTAGTCAACTATTTTTATTTAAAAATAGAGAATTTTTACCACATGGGTTTTCTAAATTGATGATTTTTAAAAAAAATCTTATTTTAGTTTAAGTCATTTCCTTGTCATGAGCTTAAAGAATATCTAATCAATAACTTGAAAAATGTAAATGGATATTTTTCTGAACATTCTTAAAATCTATGACTAAAAATCCATGCTACCCAGAATACATTCATCAGTCAAATTAACGTTCTTAAATTAAAATAACATGAACCAAAAGGGAAGGTATTCAACTGAAAGAAAGTGCCTATTAAAAAATATACTCAATACTCACACTCTGTTGGAATGTGCATACTGGGTCTAAAAATGTATGAACTTAAGCTTTGCCATTTATTAATTTCGCACAAACTATATGAATGAGACTAGAAACGGGGGGAAAGTTTTCCAAAATAATTGAATTGTCAGTGCTATCAAATTTAGTTTTGTTTGAGATGCCCCTAGAATTGCAAATGTTAATCTTTTTTCAGAGTTCTATGCTCAGACATCATTTGGCACCTATTTTTATGGTAATGTGAATTTCTATTAACAAAATTTATATGCATTTTACATAATTTGCATACTTTTTTCAAAATGTAAAAAAAAAAATATTTTAGTATATAGAAAATGAGGATCACAAATGCATAATGTCAGAGCCTAAAGTATGAAACATTAAAGGAATGATGCTTTTTGTCATTGTTTTATAAATTAAAAGCAGATAAAATAGACATTAAATCTTAAAGTTAATGATGCCATTAAAAGAAAGCAGAAAAATAAAATATTATTGAAATTAGTAATATTAATATACAATATTAATTACTTTTCATCCTAAAAAACATTTTTTAAAATCAATTTGTCCGCCTTTATTGTATTAAGGAGGTCATTCTTCTTATGTTGTTTTGATTAGTTTAAAAAAAAAAAAAAAGTTTTGAACTTGTTTGAAACCATTGAACATTTTTCCACATTTGTAACATTTAACAAAATGAATTTACATCACAAATAAACATTGAAAAAAAAATGCATAAAAAAATAATATTAATTTCTTTTCATTCTAAAAAACATTTTTTAAAATCAATTTGTCCGCCTTTATTGTATTAAGGAGGTCATTCTTCTTATTGTGTTTTGATTAGTTTAAAAAAAAAAAAAAGGTTTTGAACTTGTTTGAAACCATTGAACATTTTTCCACATTTGTAACATTTACCCAAATGAATTTGCATCACAAATAAACATTGAAAAAAAAATGCTTAAAAAAAAATACTTTTTACATATCTACCTCAAAGTGAATTAACTTTGATCAGATCAAATCAGATCAGACTGTTAACTAAAGTTTAAAAATACACAGCTCAACAAATGTTAATACAAATGCAGAAAGAGTTACACATCAATGTTGGTTAGTATAGGCATGTATCAAATAATTTTTAAATAAGATATATTTTTGTTATGTAAATGCATTTGATTGGTTGACAACCATCCAACAGTTAACATTTCTATATGTAAAGTTTAAGATCATAAATTTTATTATTCTAGTGGGCAATGTAATAAGGGATTGTTTAAATCACATATTAATTAGTTAAATGTATATAACTTGAATTCACATTTAATTCTTGCGTTTTATAGACGGAACAAATTTTTCATCGAGAAAAAAAAATATTTTGTGCATTATTATTTTTAGTCACGTTGCACAAATGTTTTATTTTTATCTAAAGGTAATGAAGAAAAAAAAATCTTAGAAAACCAGAGCTTTTGAAAAACTTGATAAAATTATTTTAAAAAACACAAAAATAAATAGATTATTTGTTTGAAATGCTCAAAATACTTGTAAAGAAGAACTTTAAAAAATATAATATAAATGACAAGTTAGGAGAGCATATAAATAAATAATGGATGATTTTTTTCCTATTTCGCAGCAAATGAAACAAATCAAAAGCTCCCAAAATCCATAACAGTTATAAATTGGAAGGAGCCCATGTCATATCATTTTAAAGCCATCTCCAAAACACTGTTAAGATCCATCGCATTTATAAAAAAATCGGTAAAGATAGATAAATTTATCTAAAGTCTATACCGATTTTTTTTTAAATTTAAAATATAAATTTTTTTTAAAAATCGATATTGATAAATTCCATATTTGCTGGATAAACCTTAACTGAGTCACATAGTAAAAATATGAAATCAAAATGAAAGTGGCTGTCGGCACCCCTTATGAAGTTAAACATTCCATAATCTTTCTTTTTTACTCTTACAATAAGCAAAAATTCCATTAAATAATATTCCCTTGAGGAGATGTAGTAATCATGTTGTGAACTCAAATTTAGGGACAATAAGTATTTAATTGTTCGGACTTGCCCTGATATGTGGTTGTCAAATTAAAAAAATTAAAGACTTTCTATGTAAATAGTATTATAATTTATGAGACATATTTGAGACATTTAAACTTAGATAAGCAAAACGCGAAGTGCTATTCTGAGGTGCTAACAATTCATATAATGTAAATACCAACCCTTATTTGATTCAATAAAATTGTGTGTGTATGTATGTGATCACTGAAGGAAAAAAAAAAAACTTTAAATTTGTAAAATGTTTTTAAAATAAATTGGATGAAAAAAAAAGTAAAATGTTTCATTTTATTGAAATTATGAGACTTCTATGACATTTATTATTTCTCATACAATAATGTGTTAAAATAACATTTATAGAAGTCTTTAATAATAATAAAAAAATAATGGCTGAAACTATTAATGTCATTAATTGTTTTTTTCTTGATTCCTGTTATGGACTTGTCTAATTCAAATTTTTTAATTTTTCTTTTAAACATATAATTTATTAAACTTCTTTCATTTTTTTTTAAACACAAGCAATGTAATATTTAATCAGTTAAGAATATATATAATTGGTGAACTATATAATAAAATTTATGAAAACAATGGATAAAAAAATGAAAAAAAATGTATGACATATTTTTAAACAAATGGTTAAAAATTTCTTGTTTTTTCAAATACAGTATATACAAATGTGTGAAGTACTCAGGCCTACAGAGAAAACCAAAAATTGGTAAGGTGGAATACAATTCATAAGTCAATGTGACCCATTACAAATTATAAAAATGCCAAGAATCACAGAAGATTTTTGAAGCAATGGACACAAAATGAAAGTTTGGGAAAAACAATATGTATACCAGATAAAACAAATTCTATATAGATATTAATGAAAATAATACGGGTGTTAAAAATATTTTTGTGCTGAGATAAAATGTATTTGTAAAATTATTTTAAAAATATGGTAATTTTCCACAATCATCATTCCTTTCGCTTTATATTTCTAAGATGAGCAGACTGACCTCGCTACAATTACTGAGAGGAAGTATATATTAGTTTTGGAAATACACTGAAGCTATTAGGAAATTTTCATAAAGATTGTTGTACTTAAATTGCAAACAAAAATTATTTCTCAGCTTTCATTTTAGGAATGCTAAAATATTTTATTTAAATTTTGCAAAATTATTTGTCTATAAATGACTACGTCCCACAGAAACGTCATTTATTATAAATCTAAACTTTAGAGTGCTTCAGAGTTTTCATAACAATCTGCACAAATGTCCTTCTGAACAGGGACATTTTTTTAAAAAGAAAATGACTTTGACTATTCTTACGGTACTTTAAAAGAGCCAACTTTTCAAGTACAATGAATTAAGTGACTTCAGAAAACATTTAAAGAAATAATGACTATGAGCGATAAGAGAAACAAAAACATTTAAGGTAAAGTAAACTTTTCCAGAGCTTAATTTAATCAAATTATCATTTACAGGTGGTTACAAGTTTGAAAATGCTATTGAGCAAAAAGTAATCACTAAAAATTAAGGTAAACACCACTAATTAAATACTGATGATGTGCTTAAAAACATTTCCAATAAAAAAATTTTTTTTAAATGATTCAACAATTAGTTTAAAATAAATACAATATATAATATAACAATGTGCTCTAACTCAAACAAAAATTATTTTTTTAAAATGGATTTTCTTTTTAAATATAATTCAGTTATAAAATATTAACATTTATGATGCCAACTTGGACAGTACTAGTGGTATGACTGAAAGTATATAATATATAGTATAGTTTAATATAGTCACCAATTAAATATATATACTCACACATAGGACACATCCAAGACAGAGACATGTTATACTTTGGCAAGGTGCATATTGATACCAAAGTTTGCCACAAACTGGTGTTTCAGCAGTATATAGAACTTGTATAGGATTATGGTAACGTTAACACTATCATTAGATAACCTGGTCTCAATAGAAATTTAACATACATTTGTTTTATCTTCAAGTAATTATTCTAGTCTAGTTAAGTAGCTACATAAAAGTCTCTTTTTAAAAAAAAAAAGTAATTAAATTTGGATAACTTGTTAAAAAATTCAAATTATTTTTTTAAAATTTGTACCGGTAAGAGATTTTTTAAAAGTTATTTTTCAGTTTCTCCAATTAATCAGTGTAAATGCATTAAATTTATCACAACATAAAAGTAGCTGAGAATATTGAAACAGAATAGTATGGAAATAGTTAAACTCTTGGTGTACACATCAATGCATCTTAAAAGCCCTGTTCCTAAATGATCAGTACTGAAACTATCAGAGGGTGAAAAAGATTTTAAGACTCCTTAAAAGGTATATTTTCAGAATTTGTCTGAGAGAGTTTTAATTAGTTTTCTAAATTAAGCCGAGTCAACTTTTAATCCCTCCCATTGTAAAAGCTCATTTTAGGATTGATGTGGTTTAATTTTGGCATTGCCTCCCTTTAAACCTTTCCCCATTGTAAAAGCTCATTTTAGGACTAATGTGGTTTAATTTTGGCACTGTCTCTTGACCTCAAGTTTATCTCCACTTGGGCACATCAATACAGATGTCTTTTTAATAAAGCGGGTTTCTTAAGTGGAGCATTTTTTATACGCAGAAATTTAACCGAATAGAAACATGAAAAATTCCTACATTCTACTAACACGTCTCCTAAAATTTCACATTAATACCTACTAATGATGCAACTGAAAAATAGTTAGTAAAATTAACTTGCGAGACGTGTATCAATTTTAATCAAGTTAATACCTTAAAGCAGGATTAAAAATAACTAAAGATTTGGGTATCAAAAAATTTTTTTTAAAGGGGAATGTAAATGATATTCTCTTTAATTGCAAAAAAAAAAAAGAATCCACCTAAATGTCATGCTTAATAAATCCAAACAGCAATTTCACCAAGAAAGTATCTATATAGAAATTTTTTTTTTTTTAAAGAACCATTAAGAAACTGGTGGTTAATAAACAACTTTCTGGGGTTGACATAAAAACTGTACGAGTTTATAAAAAAAAAAAAGAATCCACCTAAATGTCATGATTAAAAAATCCAAACAACAATTTCACCAAGAAAATATCTATATAGAAATTTTTTTTTTTTTAAAGAACCATTAAGAAACTGGTGGTTAATAAACAACTTTCTGGGGTTGACATAAAAACTGTACGAGTTTATTTTACCCCCCCCCCCAACACGTAAAATAAGGAAATTTCTAGGGTGTATTGGATATTAACAAAACTACCTGTATTTTGTGGACAAGGTGGAGGTGGTGTGTGACTCAGGTTATTAACCAGGATTCTACAACAAACCAGAAACAGGGTAATGATCAGACTACGAAACGTCTCACAAGGGTGTATCCAAATTACAATCAAATAAATTTTATCATTTATCGGGGAAAAAATAATTGTATGAACATTTCATTTGATAGGAATTTATCAGGTTTTGTAATACATTTTAAGATTAACAAAGGAAAAAAAAAGTGTTAGTACATGAGAATGAAATCTATTACATATTAGTTTTACTTACAATTTCACATATATATATATATATATATATTTTATATATTATTTGTATATATCTGGAATTTCATTTTTTATTGTTATTTACATGTATCACCTTTAAAGCTTGAATACTTAAATGGAAAAAAAATATTTACAAAAATAAGAAAAGAGCGGAAAAAGCAGCAACAGTTTTTAGAAACAAAAATTCCTACCACATAATTCATAGTGCAGATGGCTTAACTGAGACAGAATAAGTGACAAATAAATCAACATGCATAGTCTTAGGATATGTGACAGATTCCTAGTAAGCTCTTTGAAAATCACAAGAATACCAAGTTCTCAATACATAGGAGTGGGATAAAACTCTGAATCATGAAACTGTATAAACATAAAATCTTTATGAAGAATTTAATAAAAACTTGAAATTTAAATAAAATACTGGATTATCTTTTTTTTTCTTCAAATGCAATATGTAAACATGCCGGATGACTAGTTATATCTGAATAAAAAAGAGGTTCTTTGATGTTAAATATTATTAGCTAGAAAGAACATATTAGTTCCCTAGATTATTCAAATGCCATACACACATATAAACAAAAAATTTAGACTAGGAACAAAATTGATGAATACCGTTATGTGCAAACATATGCCGACTAGTGATTTATTCAAATGCTTAGCTAAAATAAGATACATTTCTTATTATATAAAATAAGGTTGAATGGCGACTAAGTAACAAACTATTTTTCAAATGCAAATATACTTCTGATCAACATAAAACATAATTAACAGAAATACATCCCCTTTTTTTTCCCCCCTTCTTCAAAACACAAATAGATTCAAGCCCCACAACCTCCACATCCACCACTTTCACCCCCACCATCAACAACACCCCCATCAACATAAACATTCCCACCAAGATCTCCACCCCCGACACCATGGTCACCACTTCCGCAGTAGAGCAAACTGGCAGACAGATTGGAATGACTCCCACCGCCATCTTGTCCCTCCAGCACCCCGTCCTGTCCAAACCCTACACATTCACTGCCCCCCCCAAACAAGCCTGCATTTATACCTGTTTCACTGTGATCCTTGTAGGACCCGAACCCCCCATAATCTGTGTGGTTCTCGACGGCAGAGGTCCTGGAATCATCCCCATACACCTCCCAGGCACTCCTACCCCTGTGGCTGCTGTCGTTCATCAAATCACCAACATGATCGTCACTACCTCCAAACCCATTGACATGCTCGTCCCCTGAAATATTGTAGAATTCACCATAATATGTATCTGCATCATTTTCATATCCTATGTCCTCAATACTGTCATGGCCATACGAGTTCTCAAGCATCTCATTGCCGTTGCTGTGACCAGCATCAAACACTTCTCGTTCTACATTATCTTCATCATCATCCGAGCACGGTGGGCCGAAGCCTGCACCATCATCATTTTCATCCAACTCAACTTCATCACTATCACTCTCCCCGTTGCCAAACAAGCCTGTCTGGCTGTCTGCATCTAAGTTGTAATCATCTACCTCAAAGACTCCTTCACTCTCCTTATCAGATGCTTCCTGGCCTTCCTCCTCTCCACTCTCAGCATCATTGTCCTCCTCCACTTCTTCTCTAATACTTTCATGAGCGACGCTTACAGCAATGGCTTCTGTCTGCCTCTCCTCCTTTCTCTCATACTCCGCAACACGCAGTAGACTTGTCTGATCTGAAATGCCCTCCACGTCGATTTCGTCATCACAAGGCGCTGGCATCTGCTTCAGCAACTCATCTTCACTACTCTCTTTGTCATCATCACTTTCTTTGATCACAGTCAATGCAACCCCACCCATTCCACCACTGGCTTCACCTTCCTTCACCCCTGCGCTGCTGCTGCTACCACTGTTGTTGCTGCTCCATTCCTCACCCCATCCCGCACTGACCTCAGCTTCATGCAAAATAACGGGCGGTCTGCCATTTTGTTCATACCTCTCATCCTGTTCTCTCTGGCTGCTGCGCATCATACCAGACCCTTCTCCAAACTCTTGCTTTTTTCTTTTGAATAGATTTTTTATTGCATGATTACAAGGAGTTGCTATCAACACTCCTGCTGCAAGTAACAGGGCGATTTCTTCTGATCCTCCCAATCTGGGCAAAGCTTGCTCCTCACTTCTTGAGGATGACAACTGGGGGGCCCAGTTGGACGGGCGAGGCTGGCACAACACATGGATCAAGGCAACACTAAAGATGAGTCCCAGGTTTTCTGCTATCTCACACTTCTCAGAGCTTATCTCAATAAAACCGCTATCAAACTCCACAACACAGTCCCCAATTTCAAACTTGGAGGTAGCCAATGAGTACAGACGGTCAAATGAAACATAATGCCACTTCCTGGTGCTCAGGTGGTAGAATCTAACCTCTAGGTGGCCCTCGCTGCCAGAACCTAAAGGTAAGATGGAAGAAAAGATAAATTTTACACTGTTAATTCTTTTTAAAAATTCATGAAGTTTGAGTTGATCCAGGTGCATCAATGTACACAAGTGGTTCTTAACTTTTTTATTTGTGAGATGGTCAAAATGAAAAGCTCTAATATAGATGACAGTTGCTGTTTGGAATAATAATTTTAATGAACAGATAAAAATGTATATATATATATATATGTGTATAGCATTTAATTCTTAAAATCTAATAAAAATATCAAGTCCAACCTTTTCTACTGGTCAATCGTCTCTGGAAACCTTCCCACCATCCAACAGCCACACCCCAATCTCCTTTGCTACTTTTAATAAGAACTGCCCTCTGACCTTCTTTGGGGTTCAAGGTCACACACTTTTTAGATTCTATAACCTGGAAACACAGTAAGTGAAGCTCTTACAAATTAATGCCACACATGTTCACAATTTTATTTCTGACCGACTTAACACCTTTAAATAAAATATCAAAGGATACAAATTCCATTGATCCAATGGATTTTAAAGAAAGTAAAGACAACATTTATATTTTAAAAAACTCAACAGTCTTTTGATGCTTTCATAAAAAACTAAGACAATGAAACAAATGGGTGGACGAATGGGCTTAACTGAGTAAATCTCAAGTGGGTGGTTTTGAGTTCAATTCCAGCTAAACCCCAGTCAAGCTACCCCCCACCCCTCCCCGATGATGGGAGTCATTTGCCTTGGAAGGCAACTAATCTAAGAGAAAGCTAACTCTGAATTCAAACCAGGAGCTAAGCCAAAATGATCAATAACTTGATCATGGGCCCTCAAATATGAAAACAAAATTTAAAAAAATAGAATTCCTAACTAGCAATAATATTTTAAAAAAACCAACAACTGTTTGACAGATTTAAAAGTTGAATTTACCGAGGATGGCAAGGGTAGCTGATCCCCCACAACCAAATGAGCCACTGCCGTGAGTTTATCTCCATAGAACACATGTATGGCTGACATAAGAAGCGGCTCACTGTGAATCATTCGCACCGTATAAACCACTCTTCTGGTGTGGTTTAACAGCCTGTAAAGTAGACGAGACGTAAGTAAAGCTGATCACAGTTTTCAACCTAATTTTGATAACCACCAAACAAGCGCAGAATGCTAATATTTTGAAACGCGTATAACAAAAGCTAGTACAGATGAGTAAAGTTTGTATAAATTATTAGAGTGTACAAAATATGGTGCCAAAGAATATCTCGGATGAGATAAGACGGCCAACTAGAGACCGACCGAAAGTGATTTTCTGATTTCGTCCGAAACCGAAAAAAGGCCGAAAGTTTAAAAATGACTTTCGGCCGAAACCGAAAAAAAGCCGAAATTTAAAAATGAATTTCGGCCGAAACCGAAGCCGAAAATGAAATATTAAGATATTTTGAAATTCGTTCCCGCATACATTCTGCATACATCGAAAATGATGTGGGAAAGTATAAATATTTACATTCTTTTTATAAAAAAATGAGATAATCGTGAATATTAGGTGAGCGGAAAAAAAGTCACAGGAAAAAATGTAACGGAAAAAAGTCACAATTTTTGCTAGGAAAAAAAGTCACAGGAAATAAAGTCACAGGAAATAAAGTCAAGGAAATAAAGTCACAGGAAATAAAGTCACAGGAAATAAAGTCACAGGAAAAAAAGTCACAGGAAATAAAGTCACAGGAAATAAAGTCACAGGAAAAAAAGTCACAGGAAAAAAAAGTCACAGGAAAAAAAAGTCACAGGAAAAAAGTCACAGAAGCATTCAGCCATCAGATATCATAAATAAATTCTGACAAGAGTTGTGGGATCCCGTAACCTTTTGGGATCCCATATCTTATCGGGATCCCTACCCCACAAGGATCCCGACCCCATTGGGATACCAATTTTGATTGAGATCCCTTTCCCTCAAATAATCCAATTGGGATCCTGACCCCATTGTGATTCCGACCCTAGGGATCCCAGCCCCAATTGGATCCCGATCCCGATTGGGATCACTTTCTCAAAAAGGATGTCATTAGGATCCCAACCCATTGGGATCTCGACCCCATTGTTATCCCGATCCCATTCTGATCCTGAAAGGATCCCGTTTCTAAATGGGATCCTGACCCCATTGGCATCCTTATTCTAAATGGCATCTCATATCCAAATGGGACTCCGACCCCTGTGGGATCCGAACTAATTGAGATCCAAATGGGATCCCATTTCCAAGTAGGGTGCCACTTTCCAAATTGTACCCTTTTCCAAATGGGATCCCGATCCCACTAGGATCCCGCTTCCCGGAAGGATCCTTTTCTCCGATGGGATCCCGTTTGCCGCAGGATCCCTATTTGATCCCGTCACTAAGTTTGGTCAAGATCCACCTATTTATGCAGGAGTATTTGTGGTTAATTTTATTTATAAAGCTCATATAAGAAAAAAAAAACGATTCCGGGCCCCCGGACTTTTTTTCCTGTGACTTCTTTTCCTACATATCGATATATAGGGGTCTCAAATTCGCGGCCCGCGAGCCTTTTGTGACCCTCAAGACGATATTTTGCGGCCCGCTTCATGACAGAAAAGTTTAGTGTAAATGCGCCGGCCCGTTTCCCCCATTCTCATATCTATAACGTGACTCTCCGCGACGGTTTCAGTCGAATCTCACCGACTAGTCTAATTCTGATTTTTTTGGTAGTGTTGCTATGTATTTTTGTATGCAACAGTGAGTAGGTGGATGAAAGTGAATCCTAGTTTTTGAGAACCCTTAATGATTTCATTGTTATTTATAAAAGTTGAGCAGATTTTAACAGTTGTAATCGCTTTTTTGTGGATTACTTGATGCGGCCCACTCTCATTCAGACACTACCTCCTCCCCCCCCCCCCCCTCGATGATTTGAGTTTGAGACCTTTGATCTAATGAATACTTTGGATTTTACCATTTTAATTTTAATATAAAAGTAATTTAAATTGCTTTACAACTTTTTAAAATTAGTATGGTAGGAAAAAATTTGGCAAAAATTGAGGGGGGGGGGGAATTGATGCAAAATATTTTTTTTTTAAACCGGGTCTCTAAAAATTGTGGTTGTAAAGGATTGCTTAATTTGTTTTTAAAGATCGTTTATTTGGTTGTTATTGGTCGGTTAGTTTGTTCTTAAAGATCGGCGAGTTTGTTCATAAAGATCACTAGATTGTTCTAAAATATCGCTTAGTTTAATCTTAAAGATCGCTTAATTTGTTGTTAAAGATCGTTTAGTTTGTTCTTAAAGATCACTTAGTTTGTTGTTAAAGATCGTCCAGTTTTTGTTAATAGATCGCATTATTTGTTCTTAAATATCGTTTAGTTTGTTCATAAAGATCGCTTAGTTTGTTGTTAAAGATCGCTTAGTTTTTTTCATAAAGATCGCTTAGTTTGTTCGTAAAGATAATTGATTTTGTTCCTTAAGATTGATTAGTTTGTTCTCAAAGATCTTTTAGTTTGTTCCTAAAGAACATTTAGTTTTCTGCTAAAGATCGCTTGGTTTATTCTTATAAATAATTTAGTTTACTATTAAAGATCATTTGTTTTGTTCTTAAAGATCATTTAGTTCGGTCATAAAAATCGTTTAGTTTGTTCTTTAAGATCGTTTAGTTTGTTACTAAAGATCGCTTAGATTGTTCTTAAGGATCGCTATGTTTGTTGTTAAATATCGTTTAGTTTTTTCTCAAAGATCGCTTAATTCGTTCTTAAATGTCGTTTAGTTTGTTGTTAAATATCGCTTTCGCTGAATATTAAATGACCGAAAACCTGAGTCACTTTCGGCCGATGGCCGAAAGTCTAAGTCAATTTCGGCCGAAACCGAAGAAAAACCGAAAGTTAACTTTCCTCTCTCGGCCGAAACCGAAATTAAACCGAAAGTCAACTTTTCAGTTTCGGCCGAAACCGAAACTTGGCCGAAAGTGATAAAATGGCCACTTTCGGCGCCGAAACCGAAGCCGAATAAGTTAACTTTCCTCTCTCGGCCGAAACCGAAATTAAACCGAAAGTCAACTTTTCAGTTTCGGCCGAAACCGAAACTTGGCCGAAAGTGATAAAATGGCCACTTTCGGCGCCGAAACCGAAGCCGAAATTCGGTCGGTCTCTACGGCCAACCTTACAAACAGTGTAATCGTCTTTTATTATCTATTTATCATTATGTTGGGCAAATAGTGGCACCATCTACTTTCGATATGTTTGTTTTATTAATATTTAAATCTTCTGATAATGTATTGGCATTTTGTAGAGTATAGGAACTCAGCAATCTACAATAACAACTTCATTTTGCAATGTACCTGGAAAATATTATAAAAATCTCATATGACTCACTCATAAGCCAACCACCTCACATTATCCCTGATATATTTTTTTAAATGAGTCGGTTTTAGAAACCAGTATGTACGTTAAGTTGTAACCACATTTTTTAAAGATTACATTACTTAAAATGAAATACAGTCATGGCTAACAGCTTTTTAAAATAATTTTCTTTTTTTAAAATATACAATGGAATATGAGATACTACATCTTTTTAAAAAAAACTTTACCCAAATTTCCAGGCTGAAGCAAGATTTAGAAATTTAGTATGGGACAAACCATGTACAAGAAACCATGAGCAGCATTTATCAAGTTAAAGATGCACTAAGGTGTTTACATACTTGTGTGATGCAACTGAACAATGGTTGTCAACACCTGGAGGAAGGCGGGGCAATGGAATGGGCCCCCACATTGATTCCCTGTCCTCTGGCATCACACAACTTTGGTAGTCACCAGGCTCAAGCCTAAGTACACACGGACCTAACGCAGGTGCAGGACAGCTCCAAACCTGCAAGCAATTATCATAAACATGGAATATTTAAAAAAAAGAAATTTTTGATCAATTTTTATTAAAGAAGACCCTTAGCTTCAGCTTAAGAAAAGATTGAGCATCTAGAATTACAGCATATTGAGCCCACTCGGTAAGCTTAGTAAAACAAACTGGACCAACAGATGTGTGGCTTTTAAAATTCTACATCAATTTACACCTAAAATACCAAAGTAATCGAGAGTAAATAAGAGTATGTTTTATTTATTTTCTTACTCTGGTTGTTTTTCAGCGGTATTATTTTTTCTGGTACCCTACATCATTCTAGCCTTGCACTTGCACCCTTGTTTTGTATCAAGGTTTGCCCAGTAAATCCATATTATGTCAGCTTGCTATTATTTGTATTGGTTGGCCCGTTTCCCAAACAGGTGGAGGTTTTTCTATGTGGAAATGTGATTTTTTTGCTGACAATTTAGACTTTATATGATCCAGCATATTAGTGCTGTCTTAATGATTGTGCAGACAAGGTAAAAGTTTACTAGAATGAAAAGATTAGGGTAATATTTAAAGTGAAATGGATCTATTGTTAATTGTTTTAAAATAACTTGTCTGTTTAAATTAGCAGAAAGGAAGGTGAAGACATATTAATGATAAATATATTTTTTACAAAAATATTTTTAAAATATTGGCTCTGTTACGCAGATCACCCAAGACAATAATTAAAATACTATCGATTAACATTTTAAAAAACAGTCAATTTCAGCTTACCAGCCCAATGGACATTCCATCACCACAATCAATTTCATCATTGGCTGTTAACCCTTTGCTGTTGAGAGGCTGTATTTTCTTTTGCAGGTCTATCTTTCCTTCACCTACCACATCATTGGTCCCTAGGCACAGCTTTCCTGATTTCTGCTGAAGGCTTGCAATTATTTTGTCGTTGTAGCGAGTATCAAAAGAAAAATGAGTATTCAATCTATGGTCTTCCAAAGTTCTAGAATTACCTTTCACAGTTGCAATATTTTCTGTCACAAATAAAGACCTGTTAAAATTTTGGTAGCCTGTGTTATAACAAAGTTTTAACTTGTACGATTTTCCAAGTGGAAGCCCTGATATGCGAACTTTTTCAATAAGAACATCCACCTGCTTTGTGCATACTCTATAAATATCTTCTTTGTTCATTGCATGCAACTTGGAATTGGGTGGTTCACCCCTATACATGGCTCCAAAATAAGAAAACTTTTCACTGAAGACTTTTCTCCACAAATTTCTTGTTTTGGCCTCAGCTAGTAACAGCTTTGATCCAACACTCCGATCATTGACTGAGTCATCATGAGGAAGTAAACTTCCCATGTAAGCTTCTGTGTCATCTTTGTAAAACACAGGGTGCAGCATGTGCGTGTGCCACATGAGATCATTATCATAACATGGCACAAGAAATACTCCGGGGTTATGGCACTTTAAAAACAGAAACTTCTTATAACGGTGCAAAGCATTGTTCAAAAATTTCTCATCTCTGTAGTGAGGAAGACTCACCTGATAGTAGAATGACTTTTGCCTTGACACTGCTAATGCTAAATTATATGTCAAGGCAGAAACAAACTCACAATCAAACCAAGGTGTGACAGCATCACATGCAGAAAAAGGCACATCAGCATATTCTTTTCTCCACAACCGTTCTGAATCTTTTAGCAATTCTTTCCGTTGAGATTTTTCCATCAAATGATGATCTATAAGCTTTCCTGCAATATTTTGACAGTCTGTGTTGTATGCTGTTGGTGATAGCATATGACACTGCCATATCCATTCAATGTCAAGTGGGGCAGGAAGTAAACGGCCGGGGTGTTTTGCAACAAGAGGTAGCCAGTATCGCTCATAGCGCTGAATTGCACATTCAACTAGCGGCCCCTCATATAATTCAGGTTTGGCTGATATTTCACTCAAAAATTCCAGAAGAAATCTAGCTGCGTCAGGCAATTCCACTGAAATTGGGATATCATTTGCATCAAATGGTGCCACAGAGCACACTGAACTTGTACTTCCAAGTCTGCCTGACATGGTTCAACTTGAGAATTATTTTCATCAATCTCAAATTTGCATTTTTGGATTGCTCATGAAGATGTTTTGATAGGTGATCCACCATTAAAGTAAAACAAAATCATATTAGCTTGCATCAATGCAGTGACCTGAAATATAAAATTAATCAAGGTTCATTAGAAATTTATATTGAATTTTCTTTTAAATTACCAAACTAAACTTAAGGGATACAAGATTTATATACTGGGAAAATACTTGCATCATCATTGATACATAGACATAGTATTCCCTTTTAAAGAAAGGGCATCCTAGGCAAGGTACTTATTCTAATTTTACATGGTCTCTGCATACAAAGAAACAATTTGACCAGAGAAATGAGGTTTTGCAAGTTGCACCCCAGTAAAAAAAAATGTTAACCTGAATCATGATTTTCTTGTGCTACCCCACTTTCACTTAAAAGCAAATTATTTTTTTTTTTAATAGTCAGTTTCTTACATTTCCAGAAAATGTCTTCATCTTACAGGATGAAAGTTCATGTGCAATGATAAATTTCTGTAATGCATTTGTTCATCATTTCCTATGCCCACAGCTATTGTTTTAGGGATACGGTATCTCATTTAAACCACACTTGTTTTACTTGAAACTTTTTGCACTGATGAATTTCCTTTTTAAGTTTTTCCATGATGCAGGTTCAAGGAAATGTTATGACACCTTTTGATTTTCAGGGTCATATCTCAAAATTGCTGATATATTTTTGTATAAGAGGTATTTATGACAAATGAAAATCAAAAATAAGTTTCAGTATATGTTAATAAAGGTCACTAGAAGTAAGTGAAAGTTATAAAGTTAAATTGTCTAGCTTTCCTCACTTTTAATTTTAAGCCTCATACAAGTGACCATCGTAATTTTCTAAACATTAATAATAATAACTGGGATCTCTTAGTCGTACTGTACTCACTAATACCACTAATAATTCAAATATTATTATGAGGAATTACTTTTCACAATTCTGATCTATAGAATTTAAATTTTTGCCTATAATAAGAATAAAGGTCATCAAAGTAATATAGCTTTATCTCTTAGTTAAATACATTTAATACCATTGCAAATTTTCTATTGCAAATTCAAACCTAACAAACCAATTTTAGCTACTGTACTATTATAACAGAAAAAATAGCCAGACCAAAAGAATTATGCAACTGCTATGTAAGTCAATGTAAACATACCACAAACTTAAAATTATGACTTAACTTACACTTACAGTTACTGTCTATCTATCGAGATTCGACATCATTATAATTATGCATTTTAAATTTACCTACCAAGTATCTTAATCTTGGTGCAGAAAGAGGTAATAACACTAACATTAAATAGGCCTACTAATAATAAATTACTTTAATTATTGCGTACAAGCCAAAGCCGTTGTTTTCTAACTGCATTGGCAACAAGGCTTATCAAAGCAACTCAGATATACTCATACACATACACTCAGTTACACTGATACCACATGATAGGTCCATTCATAGACTTGACTTAGGCTACTGAAACAGTAGAATTAATATCTGAAAAGAAATACTTAAGGTCTAGGATATATATGACTGAGTTGTAAGAAGAGCTACGGCTACAGGCTCGGAGACAACAAGCTAGACTGCTAGCCTAATGCTAGGGCTAGAGTCATGCAGTATACCAGCTATCCTGAGCCTGATCGGCCACTGATCGCTGATCGGGAAAAAATGACGAGACAGAGATGCAAGTATCAGTGAGGTAGTCAACCACCATTAGATTTTCCAAGACCCATTGTACATTGACTCAGTCATACAGCATTAATCAGAAGGTTCATTAGCCCTTAAACTAAAGGGAATAGAGTGATTAAAGTTATTTACTTGAAAATCATTCATTTATGTTATTGACAGCTTCCTGATTTTTTTATGTTTTTTCCCCCACTTCAACATCCGGTTGTTTTTAGTTAGATTCTATACCTTTCGCACTTTATCGACGTTGACAATTAATTTTGCTAATTTACTTACCTCGAAATAAAATAGTTGAAAATTTATAATTTCCATATTTAATTCTTATTATTCGTCTCAAAATATTAAAAATCTTTGATGTTACATATCTGTTTGCTGTGAAAATATTTTTAATTATTCATTAAACCTGGTAAGAGCGATCAATCAAAAATATTATTATTTTCGACATTACAGTCACTATTCACAAATAAATACAACCTACTAACCTCTTCCTCTGCCTTCTTTAAGGCCACTGACAGCCACAGCTATCTACTCTACACTTCATCCCACCCTAAATCCTGTAAAGACTCTATTCCCTTTTCTCAATTAGTTCGTCTTCGTCGACTTTGTCGGTCGGATGAGGACTTTTGGGACAAAGCACTTGAGATGATAGACTTTTTCCGGTGTAGGTCTTACCCAAAGACAGTACTATCATCAGCCCTCCAAAGGGTTAAGATTATTACCTGTGCAGATGCCTTCAGGCCATGTCTGAGCGACAATGTTGACAGGACTAAACTTATTCTCAATTATCACCCTCACAATCTGATAGCTAAACGTGTTTTCCTTAAACACTGCTCTATTTTACTCGCAGACATCGACACACGAGAAAGTTTATCTTCCCCACCTCTCATTTTTTTCAGACGGGATAAAAATCTGGGAGACCTCCTTGTGCGCAGTCGTATCAAGGCTGCCCCCTCTCACTTTGGGACCAAACCATGTGGACGCAGCCGTTGCAACACTTGCCCTTTTGTTGTCCAGACTCAACACATATGCTTTCCTAAGGGCAGTTTTCAGATACGCGTCGGTTTTCTTTTTACAAGCCACAACGTTGTCTACACCATTTGTCTGCACCCGCTGCCAGATGGCGTAAATAGGGGAGACTGGACGCCGACTCTCTGACAGGTGAACCGAACACCTCCGTAACATTACACAAGATAAACAGTGTCCCGTCTCCAAACACTTCAATAGTAGCGACCACTAGGGCAAGATGGACTTTTCAATAAGTGTGATCGTAGCTAGCACAAACACACCCAGCCGGGTGAATTTGGAACACAAGCTTATCCTGACTTATGGCACATTGACGCCACATGGGATGAGTGTCATGTCTCTTTTCACCGCTTGAACCTAGCTCCGCCCTTCCACGTCCCAACCTATCGCAGTGGACTTACTTCTCCTCTTTTATTTCGCTCTTCCCTATTTAATCTCTCATTCACTCACTTTCTGTCACGTTTCTTTTGCTGCCCACGGATACGACTTCTAAGCTAAGTGCTATTTTTTATTTTTTTTTATTTTATTTCCATACCGTTTTTTCTGTTGTTTTGTTCGTTGACGAAGACTTTCTGCCGACAGGTTCATTGTTTTGCTGCGTTCCTTTTTTCAGGGTTAACCCTACTTTGTTTTACTAATTTTATACCATTTATAATATTAGTGTCTTTATTTAAAAAATAAAAAATCGAATCGTGTTAATCGCGGAGCCAGGATCTAAATTGTTGATTCGGTCTACTTTTAAAATAAAAATTAAATAAGCTCTAAAAACAAAGTTTTTCGTCTAAATCCTTTCTATGCTTTTTTTGTTTGCAGTCAACGTAATGCCCCATACCCAAATACGTCACAAATACAAGGCACATAGCAACAGGTATACAATTAATCTCCACACTAAAACATGCACCCTTTGAAAAAAATATCATTAACATTCCTGCCCGCCCCCCCCCCCTTTCTGAAATCAGATTAAAAGCGATTTTGGGGTAGTGTTGTGGCTGAAAATTTGATAGAATGTGTTGTCATCGGCAACAAGTCTATGTGCCAAGTTTCAGTTCAATAAGATGACGGGAAATAGGTCTATTAGCCTTCCCAAGACTTCGCCACTACAAAGAAACATGAACAAAAGCGATTTTGGAGTGGGGGTGGT
Source organism: Lymnaea stagnalis (assembly GCA_964033795.1). NCBI lineage: Eukaryota > Metazoa > Mollusca > Gastropoda > Lymnaeidae > Lymnaea > Lymnaea stagnalis. The sequence goes on along the minus strand of CAXITT010000211.1, from coordinate 715,865 downwards.
GCATAGCTCCATGTGGTGGTGAGGCTAAAAATTTGATAGAATGTGTTGTCATCTGCAACAAGTCGATGTGCCAAGGTTCAGCTCGATAGGATAATGGAACGTGGGTCAATTTGCCTTCCGAAAATTTTGCCACAACGAAACACACGAAAAAAAAAATTTGGGGGGGGGGGGGTTAAGGTGGGGGTTGGCCTGAAAATTTGATCAACTGTGTCAACGCGAACAAAAGCGAAGTTAGTATAAAGGATTTAATGAAAAGAAAACTTTTTTTTACCACACTCCATAGACAGGGGCCGCATCATTACCACCCCATCATTACTAACCCATCATTACCACCCTATCATTACCACCGCATCATTACCACCGCATCATTACCACCCCATCATTACCATCCTATCATTAACACCGCATCATTACCACCGCATCATTACCACCCCATCATTACAATCCCATCATTACCACCCCATCATTACCACCCCATCATTACTATCCCATCATCATTACCATTATTAAGACAGTGAACGTAATGTAGAGTTCTCATTTTAAGCAAAACGGAAATCATGGAGTCATTATGGTGAGCAGTATAGCTAATTCAGCAGAGGGGCCGTCCATTAAGTACGTCACGCTCCAGAGGGGGGTGTAAGAAATGTGACAGTTTGTGACAGGGGGGGGGGGGTCAGGCCATGTGTGACGTCCACACATTTATTTTTTTAAATTTTTATTTCTAATTTATTTTTTTTTTTTTTTTAGTACAATTTAATAGCTTTAAAAATATTTTTCAAAAATTGTGCGAAAAATTTGAATTAGTTTTGTTGTCAAAATAGCATGAAATGCGTATATGGTGAGCAGTATAGCTAATTCAGCAGAGGGGCCGTCCATTAAGTACGTCACGCTCCAGAGGGGGGTGTAAGAAATGTGACAGTTTGTGACAGGGGGGGGGGTCAGGCCATGTGTGACGTCCACACATTTATTTTTTTAAATTTTTATTTCTAATTTATTTTTTATTTTTTTTTAGTACAATTTAATAGCTTTAAAAATAATTTTCAAAAATTGTGCGAAACATTTGAATTAGTTTTGTTGTCAACATAGCATGAAATGCGTACCTCCTGAATGTGTTGTTCACGATTCATCTCGCTAGGAGCGCTAGTATGATGTTGCGAAGCCTTGTTTTATGTATAGTCTTGCCGAGATCAACAGGAGTTTTCAAAGTACAACCATATGATCTTTATTGTTCATCTTTGCAGACCACTTTACTTGATAGAATTTGCAAAGTATGTCACTTACACTTTGCCTCACATAAAATGTAGAAGAAACATGCAGGACAACACAGAGCTCGGGCTCGGGAGAATGTGCCAACCCAAACTGTTCCAGAATCAACTCAGATAAAACGCATCAGTCCTTTGAGAATCGCTGCTAGAAGGCAAAGAGAACTCATGGCAGTTATTGCCAGAAGAGATAATGCACATTCAGAGGATGTTGAGTGGCTACATGAGGATGAATTTAATCTGTCTGCAATTATCCTTCCAGGAAACGTTGATTGTGAAAGATTGATGCCAGTCGTAACTATTAATGAACACTTCACTTCACCATCGATGGATGATGTCCAGTGAATATTTTTGAATTAAACATAATTCACAGACCCATAATAAACAGATTCAATATAGCACAAGAGTTTGTCACATAATTTGTCAATCTAGTCTTTTTTAGTCAAATTGTTTTGTTTCATTTTAATTATTTAATCACTGGGTGAAGTCAAGTTTCGCTAATTTACTTCTTATCCTGTGTAAAAAGATTGCATAATCGGAAATTATCTAAAACTTGACCTCACCTTTTGTAAATGAAAAAGCAGCAGATAACTGATGTGTATTATATAATTGTCTAGTCTATTTTTTGCAATTTTTGTTTTCAAATTCAATCTAGATTGAGTTACTGCTTCAATGAATAACTGTGACAACTGTTGACAATTAACTATTCTACTATTTAAGTCATTTTAATAATGTGATAGTTCTTTTAAGTGGAACTTTTACATTTTAATACAATTTAATAGTGAAATATGTTTTAGATTAAATATTTTAATTAGGTGTTAATTTAAAGAAAAATTTCTTCGAAAGTGTGACTCGGGGGGGAGTCCCGAGATTTGTGACAGGGGGGAGGGGGGGAAAGGGTAAAAAATAGCGTGACGTACTTTATGGACGGCCCCCGGAGAGCCTTGACATTTACCCAGTGGCGTAGCTATCTCATAGTGTTAGTGATTCACCAGGGGCGGGACAAGCATTTTCCCCCTCCCACCAAAAACTCTGATGTTGGCCGAAAATACCGCCGCTCAATAAAAAGAAAAAAAAAAATACATCCCGGATCAAAGCGCCCCTTCCGAGTTTCATTAACTCCCATACTTCTTTCTGGAATAAGCATTTATAATGAAGCAAGCTGTTATTTGTGTCAAAAATCCTTGCAACCCCCCCCACCCCCACCACCACACCCTTCCAATACCTTATGTCAATCTGCATTGACGTTTTTATGACGGTCTGTTTATATTTTCCTTCTCCCTTTGCCATGAACTTTTCAGAACGACGCTACTTGCTAACTTCGGCTGGATGCAACTGTGACGCAGCGTACGTCTAAAACTTTGTGTTTGCATTGAATGCAAAGGGGGTTTGGTTTGCTCAAGGTTAGGCTGAGTTCACGACACCACACACTTCAGGATACACCGGGAAAAAGGGGTGGGGTGGGGGCGGGATGGGGGGGGGGATTGAGTCGTGGGTTGTGCGCGAAGCTCTTCTCGCCACGGTCTGTTTAGTGGCGCCACGGTCTGTTTAGTGGCGCTGTCAATCTTCGGCGATGGGATTAGCCTAATGCGTACACGTAGAGCATAATGCATCGATTATTTTGAGTACGTGAGATAACATTTTAGGGTAAGTTAGAATGTATGGTCTATTTTCCATTTAACGTGTCTGTTGTATATGGTGCATTTCTTTTTTTTTTTTAACTGCATCTTGTAGGGTCGTAAGTGTTTATTTGTCTGTCTGTCTATGTGTTTCAGTGTGGGTATTGTTTGTTGCGGTGTTGTAAGAGGTCATTTAAATTTATTTCTTAGCTGCTTCCAAGTGGCGTATTTTAAGTATTGGGTATTTCCGTAGATCCTTGTGAGTTTTGGTATACTAGCACGTAGAAGCCTATTCACGTCCTGGTACATGCATTGCATGCATGGCAGCGTTTCTCAACCTGTGGGTCGCGGCCCCTTTGGGGGGTCACACGAACCTTTCACAGGGGTCGCATAAGACCATCTGAAAACACGTATACTCTACAGTAATAAAGTATCGACGAAAATAATTTTGTGGTTGGGGGTCGCCACAACATGAGGAACTGTATTAAAGGGTCGCGGCTTCAGAAAGGTTGAGAACCACTGATGTATGGTATCCTCTCTTATTACAGCTTCGGGACGTGTTCATATGAGGGTCTCAAAAATATGTTAACTTTCCTCCCCAACTACTCAGTTTAAGTTAACACCAGAGGAGCCATTAACAGCGCGAGGAGGGGAGCCATGCGCCCTGGGTGTCAGTTCAAAAACTTGATACTTTCAACGAGACATAAATGAAACTGGAACACATTTATTTTGCTAATAAAGATGATCTGTCACAAGGGTCACGTTTCTGTTCCAATCACGTTAGAAATTATCTTCTATCGACATTTCTATTGTGGTAGTTCATGTTATGGCACAATAAGAAAACAAAGTTTGTGTTCTTTTTTTTGATTGGGGGGGGGGTATTGGGGTGGGTGGGGGGGAGCGTGTTCATGTCCTTATCATTGGTCCATTTATTGTGGTAGTTCATGTTATGGCACAATAAGAAAACAAAGTTTGTGTTCTTTTTTTTGATTGGGGGGGGGGGTATTGGGGTGGGTGGGGGAGAGCGTGTTCATGTCCTTATCATTGGTCCATTAACTATTTTAATTTTCTAACTGGTTTTGTCCCTACGATCTTAATGTAGAATAGGCCAGGTTTCCCAAGTTGCTGGATAAAGTGCTACCTGGTGCTATCCAGTCTAATCGTTACTACCCCCCCACCCCATGACATTTAGACCAAAGAATTCATGTTGTTACTAGGGGGGATGTCAGCCATTCAGCTAAATTTCATCACATGTGACCTTTTTATCCAAAAGATTTAGGACCACTGGTCTAGACAAACATGGGTGGTATGCAAGTTGATCCTGTTCATACACAGAACGCTGTGTCGCCTCAATTCATTTATGAGCGTATGAACATCAAGAAACGGCATGAAGCTTCATGAAACGTCATAAAACGTCATGAAATTAACATGACACTTAAGACAAGAAATAAATAAAAAAGTTCTCATATAATATAATGAAATGAAAAAAAAAGTCGACTAAGATCGATAATTAAAGAAATAACAAAAATTAAGCATATGCATATATATCCTATATGTATTACAATAAAATACCGTGAAACATTTTTATACTGATAATTGAGAAACATTGAGTAAATCTGTTAATTTTTGACAACATTCATATTTGCCTCATTCTCATATTTAATGTGTCAACATTGATGTAACGAAAATAATAGGCTATATCACTGTATGAAATCTGCTTGATTAAGTATTTTAAGAACTCTACTTAGCAAAAAAGCAGAACAAAAGTCATTGTATAGACCAGTGGTTCTCAACCCTTCCCAATGTCACGACCCTTTCATACTGTTTCTCATGTTCTGGTGACCCCCCCCCCCCCCCCCAAACCATAAAATTATCTTCTTTGCTATTTCATTAATATGTTTTCTGATAGTCTTAGGGCAACCCTCGTGTAAGGGTCGCTCGACCCCCCAAAGGGGTCGCAACCCACGGGTTGAGGACCACTGGTATAGACAGATTGTTTTTCTTTAGCACACCCCCTTTTTTTTTCCCCCAAGCCGAGTTATGTCACAGCGTCTTCTTTTCATAAAAAAAAATTCCTTAACGCCCTTCAAAAGCCTATCAGCTTAATTTATAATCATCCTTTAAGGCTGGTCATAAAAGAAGACCAAACACAACCTACTAAGATTTCTGGGTAAACTCTGAACTGACCAAGATAGAGGACATGTCTTTGATCGGAAAATCCCCGAGACTCGAACCCACACTTGAAGATGGCGTGGCTGCAGACTCGGATTACAACACATACAGAATACAGGTTGGTAAGAGAAGGAAGAGATCGCCCCCCCCCCACACACACACCATAAAGATAATGACCATTTCATTAATTAACTCTTTTTGTATTTTTTTTTTAAAGAAAATTTAGAAAATGATGACAGTTTTTAATTTTTAAAAAAGAAGGGGGAAAAAATTTTGACGATGACTCAAAGTACACTGCCAGTTCTATCCATCCCCAACATCACCAGTATCAACCCCTGACATCGCCAGTTCTGTCAACCCCCAACATCGCCAGTTCTGTCAACCCCAAAACATCACCAGTATTATCAACCCTAACATCACAATTTCTTTAAACTCTATACCATGCCCAAGATCGCTAACCACGTGTGTAGGTATATCGTGCGCTCTCTCCCTTTGTTCCTAGACAAGGGGCGAGTATGAAGAGCTGATGACGGAGTTTGAGTTTCGCTGCAAGCGGTCTGCCATGATCAACAATCACGAGGCGTCCAGTTATGAGAGGATTGTGTATTGGACAGAACTGGTAGCAGCCCTGCTGGGTGAGCCCAGACATCATATATTAGAGTATAATTAGTAGTAGTAGATTGTGTACTGGTCAGTGCTAGTACCAGCCCTGCTAGGTAAGACTGGACATCAGATAATAGAGGATTATGTACTGACACCTGAGTAGCCATTTTGCCATCATCGAAAGCAAATTTAGTTGTAGGCATACAACATTTAAAAAAAAAATAAATCGAAACTAGCATGAGGTAGGAGTGCAAGTTAGTGCTTCAGAAACCAGAGGCGTAGCTAGAGTGTTTGGCACCGGGGGACAAGATTCATTTTAAAGAGCCACCCTTTCTTTTTTCAACTCTCAAACCCATTATTTTCATCAATAAAATATTATAAATGCACATTTCGACGCCCATTAACTAGTCTGGCGCCCAGGGACACCTGTCCTCCCCTGCCCCCTCCTAGCTACGCCTCTGTCAGAAACATAATCTCTTGATTTTTCTATGACGTTTCAGCTTTCTCAAATGTTATACCACGTGGCATCGAAATCAGTGGATTGTTATCCTATCGGGTTGAGTTTAAGGTTTCGGTGGCATACGGTGGTTACCAGTGGCGTAGCTAGTGTTGATGTCATTCGGTGCGGTCCACACCCCCCTAACTACGCCACTGGTGATGGTCATTGAACGTGTTAACGCCGTGGGACTAACATACCGACTCTTTATTTTCTACCAACTCCGCTGAATTATGAACAGTTTCTCGAGCTCAGATTCACTTAATGACCCGCCAATGACATTGCAGTTGTTGTTGTTTTTTTATTACAGTATTAACCACCACCGTTTGTTGTATTAACCACCACCGTTTGTTGTTCTTGACTTAAAACCGAGCTCAAATTTCAGGAGCCGTCTCTGTATCTACACTTGGTATGTGGCTGCTCCACTGGCAGAGCAGCGTAACGTCGCTGGCCAGTTTCGCTCAGCTTGGATCTCTTGGAGTTCTAGGACTGGCGATAGCGTTCATCATCGAGCTGCTCAGTAAGGGAGGGGAGAGAATCATACCATCGTTCAGGTCTGTGAAATGCTCCTCAATGGGTTATTGTTCCTAGTTGCCCACTCTCCCGGATTCTCTCTTAAAAACCAGGGATTTGGACAAGGCTGCGGCTATTCGGACCCGGGTCCGAGAAGTGAGAGTTTTGGTTTATTAAAAAGTATTTAAAAATTATTGTAGGGTTTGTAAGACAAAATTTGGTATCAAATGAAAGATAATTGAATGGACTATATGTCTCTAAACTTACTTCTTAAGTTTAAACAAAATAAACTTCCACAAATGACATCCCAATAGCATTTAGTCAAAATGGAACCGGAAACGCATCGCCGCTATTCGGACCCGGGTCCCTTTAGACTCAATGCTATTCGAGTGTCATTTGTGTTAGTTTATTTTAGTTCAACTGAAGAATTATTAACTTTACAAAAAAACATCTTGTCCATTCAATTATCTTCCATTATCTTTCTTATATTTTAGGTCAGTATTTTATTGTTCATTCCAGTAAACGGGCAGAGGCTCATATAAAGGCTGGAGCTGCCTGGCAGAGGCTGGCTCAGAAAACGAGGTCATACAGGATACAGCTGGACAACCCTAAACTGGACATCAGCACGTAAATTACGTTTCCTTTAGATTTGACAATTTCTGAACTCCCTTCTTTCGCAAAGATGCATAAAGCAGTTTGCATTGGGAGAAATACGTTTCACGTCTATGAAATTCTTATAATTCTGAAGTTATTTTTAAAAACTTTTGATGAATTTTTTTAATTAATTTTCTTTTTTTTGACTGGGGATAACTTCATCTATAGCAGTGGTTCTCAACCTTCCTAATTCCGTGACCCTTAAATACAGTTCCTCATGTTGTGATGACCTAACCATACAATTATTTTCGTTGCTATAGGCCTATATACTTCATACATATGTGTTCTCCGATGGTCTTAGGCAACCCCTGTGTAAGGGTCATCCACTGATTTAAAGTATTAAGCTATACCTGTGGATTTTTATCATTCTTAAATTAAAATTGCGGTTTATTTTTAAATAGCATAGTAACATACTATTTTTTCATAATAAAATAGGTCAGCGTTAAAATTTAATAGATTTTGTTTAAAATGCAGGTTTGCCGAGTGGTACGATCATCTTATTGAACAGAAAGAAAAGCTCAGCTACTCCGTCATCATTGCCCAGTCCACATTTCGGATGTTTGATGACCCTAAAAGGATCTTCACTACTCTCAAACACCAGAAACAGTTATACTTACAGTTTGTGGCTCTTGAAAAAATGGATGTTAAAGATGTGCATGAAAAATACGCTTAAAAAAGTATTGAACTAGAGATTTTGAAGCAAAAATGTTTAACATGTTTTTGAAAAATAATTTGATTGGAAAATGTGTACAAATTTATATTCTATACTGTATACTCTTAAATACTAAAATAATAGTTAATTGTCATAATTTAGTTTCATTTGCTCTAATATTTGAATTTACAAAAAAAGTTAGTTAAAAATACGAAATTCTTTTTTGTTAAATGTACCTTTAACTTTTACTAATTATGAAACCCCTTTGTTTTCAATAAATAAACATTTGAAACAATATTATTTTAATATTTGAAAAAAAAAAGTTTTCTATATTAACTCCCCTTTAAGAATATTATATCGGTTTAATTTTTTAAAAACTTCACATCCTTCCATTTCGGGGTAGCAAAATTGGTTGTACTATTCAGTCTTATAAAGACCTGGGAGACATTGTAATATCGGGTAATACATCTCGAGACCTCTCAGAGACTTTTTGGCACGCCTTGTGCAATTCACCTATATTAACAGCACGTGGCAATGCCCTAGAATTTAACACAATTATTTTACACTTAAGAATAATTGCTGAACAGGAGGGGATAAACTTTCCAAACGTTTAATTTCCACACACTTTACGTTACTGCTCTGACAAGTAAGACATGAAAATATCAAGTCAAAACTAAATGACAATATCAGTTATTCTAGGTAATGCATGATCTTCATATTAGGCCCCTTCAATGCTAAAGAATTTAAAGCATTTTAATGATTATTTTGTGGTTCTCACCGGGCAAGGGATGTCATCTGATAATGGGTTAATCCTAAGCCTGTGAATTACAATACTATTTTGGTGGTCATTGTTATTTTAACACAACCAGAAAAATATTGAATATTACAACAACAAAAACCCCACCAAAAAAGCATGAAAACGAAAAGACAAAAAAATGCATTACTAAAGTTTTGTTAAGTAAACTAATATATATGAAGGGAAATGGGTGAAGTATTATAGCTAAAATAATATCGATGAAGTATCACATATTTGTCACAAGTGGCTGAACATATATTTTAAGATATGTAACATGTCGTGTGAGGACTCAAGTCACTGTTCATCTGCTTATAACGTCAAATATATATTTACATAACTAAGTCATTTACGAAATTAGAAAAATAAGACGGTCATTTAAGTAAATAAAGACTAACATATCACATGCATATGTAATCAGCAAATACTAGCATCTGAAATTCACTGGATGCTTATACTCTGTATGATTTCATTCTCTGAGCAGTGTAGTTAGCTTAATCTGGTGTATTGTAGTTAACACCAGAACGCCTCTTAGTACTTAGCACCAAACGTTTTTACAAAAAGGTGGAAACTCTGAATATTAGCAATTTCGTCATGGCAACTATTTCGACAACAATAGTTTGGGAAAACTGTAATCAATTTACATTACAAGTTGACCGCTTCTCATTCAAATATCAGATGCCCACTTCTCAAGTTCTCATACATGTCATACAAATATCAGATGTCAACTTCTCAAGTTCTCATACATGTCATACAAATATCAGATGCCAACTTCTCAAGGTCTCATACAGGTCATACAAAATTTCATATGCCCACTTCTCATACAGGTCGTAAAATATCCTCTGCCTTCATATACACTGTCATAACAATATAATAATAAGCTGCCAGTTCATGTCAACTGTGGTTAATGTCAACTGCCCTCCTCCACAAAACTGACATTATTAAAATGTTCCCCTCCTCCCTACCACTTTTGTTATCAACCATCCCCGTTCACAATCTCCTCCTTGCCACTCTGCATGTCCAGGTACCTCTGAAAGAGGAGTTTATTTTGTCGGAGGGGCTGCACCACCTCTTTGGGGTCGTCGAATAGTCTCACCGTGGATTCGGGGACGCCGACGATGTTGCTGATCTCCTCCTGGGCCTGGACTAGTTCCTTGTACCACTCCGCGTACTGCACGGCGTCATAGCGGGGATCATCTATTAGAATTCTTAAAAGACGGTTTTTTAAAAAATAGGTTTATGGACAAAGGTTAAACAAATAGAAAATCGGGTAATCAACAGCAACAAAATGTGGAATGTTAAGGCCGATAACCTGCAGCGTTATCCCATTGTACAGTCGCCATATTATAAAGTGCACGTCCGCTGAGACGAGTGCAACTGATAAACGTTTACTTTATTCATATTTCTAGATTCAAGAACCTTGAGTTTTATTATCTCTCTTGAAAGCTATTTCCAGTGGGGAAAAAAAAAGGTGTTATGGACCCAGTTTGTGGTGTCATAGTCGTAATAGAAGTGAAATCTTTTACCCGATAGGTTTATTTTAAATTTGTATCTAAATTATTTTTAATTGATTTCGACCGGGGTTGTCAATAAAATTTAACATAAAAAATTGCTTTTAGGAATGGGTAGATTAACAGGTTGGGGGGGGGAGGGGAGATTGTGCTAACAAACCTGTAAGACTGCGTCAGTCTCGCCAACCGCTGCCAACCCGCCGCGGCCTTCTTGTGCCTGTCCGCCTTGTCGTAGAGCGTCGGCAGCGTCCTGCTCCTCCCTTTCCCGGCAAACTCGAGCACAACGGCCAATGGGAGGCCAATTAAACCAGCCACTCCCAAACGGCTGCCCAGCAGGTTGGCCTTCCTGACGAGACCGATCCCCAGACTGGCCACAGAGCTGACCCCCATTACCTGGTCAGATGAGTGGTTAATTAATGTATATGACGAGAATCTACAGATGTAGAGAAACTGAAGAACATCATAGGGCTGTCCCCATAAGTGAAGATCGATTTCCGGAAATTGTTCCAGAGACAATATTGTAAGTGGAATACTGAAACTATTGAGCTTTTGGATTCTTACCGGTGAAAAAAAAAAAAAATAATAATAAATCACTAACGAATGATAGAAAAGATTTCGTACTTTTAATAAGTCAACAACATATTTTGGGGTTATAAAAATCGAGGTTTCTTCATTCAACCTTGCCTGGTTACAAAAAAATGTTTTCCCATTAATAAAGTTTATTATGCCACTGGATACGGCAGAGTAAATCACATGACGTTAAAAGCGAACCTCTGCAGCGCTCTCGACATAAAAACTTTTCTGGTCATGTCTCGAGGCCTCGTGCTGGTGCATCATGGCCGCTCTCTCGGAAGTGAACTCCATCTCGGCGTACAGCATGTCGTATTCCTTCCACGCCTGCTTCTTGAAGTCTGCCAGTTCCCGGGCGATTGCGGGCCTCTGGTCTTCAGCCATTTCAAATGATTTCATACGCCTTGTCTTCTATCGTGTGATCTCCAGACGTATACTAAAGAAATAAAAAGAAAGTAAAGTTTTCTATTTAGAAAGTTTTCTAAAAAAAAAAAACCTATTAAAATGGAACTTAAACATGGCCGTCTTGACATGGCAGGCCCTGGACGAATCAAGGTACATAAATTTATCCAACAAAATCAAAGTACTATTCTTAGAATAAAATACGAGTACTGCCACTTAACTTCAAATTACCATTACCTGCCATGTGGCGTATGGGTATGACATTGGGTTCTGTTTGGTTTGACCCCACTGTGGCGAATGGATATGACACTGGGTTCTACTTTGTTAGGCCCCCACTGTAGCGAATGGATATGACATTGGGTTATTTTTGGTTTGAGTCCCCAATGTGGTGAACGGATAATATGACATTGGGTTCTTTTTGGTTTGACTCCCCAATGTGGTGAATGGATAATATGACATTGGGTTCTTTTTGGTTTAACCCACCAATGCGGCGAATGAAAATGACAAATGGTTCTCTTTGGTTTGGCCCCCGCTGTGGCGAATGGATATGACAAATTATGGTTCTCTTTGGTTTGGCCCCCACTGTGGCGAATGGATATGACATATGGTTCTCTTTGATTTGGCCCCCACTGTGGCGAATGGATATGACAAATGGTTCTCTTTGGTTTGGCCCCCACTGTGGCGAATGGATATGACAAATTATGGTTCTCTTTGGTTTGGCCCCCACTGTGGCGAATGGATATGACGAATTATGGTTCTCTTTGGTTTGGCCCCCACTGTGGCGAATGGATATGACGAATTATGGTTCTCTTTGGTTTGGCCCCCACTGTGGCGAATGGATATGACAAATTATGGTTCTCTTTGGTTTGGCCCCCATTGTGGCGAATGGATATGACAAATGGTTCTCTTTGGTTTGGCCCCCACTGTGGCGAATGGATATGACAAATTATGGTTCTCTTTGGTTTGGCCCCCACTGTGGCGAATGGATATGACATATGAAGACCATGTGCACAAGGGAAAAAACGGCAGGGGTCACATTTTTGTTGTTTAGAGATATTCGATTTTTAAAGTTCAAAACCATGTACATTAAAAATGTGTAAACAAAATGTAATTTTTAAAATGCATTTCCCAAGAGTGTCCATTTCTCTGAGTTATTATATAGATAAAGTAGCTCAAACTTGAATGTATCATGATTTATTTCATTATAGTAGAGAGTGAGGTCAAAATGGACTCTGCCGTTTTTCCCTTGTAGTAATTTATCAAGGTTTTATCATTGATAAATATCTATTTAAAACTATTTTATAAGTAAATATTCACATTTAAGGGTCATTGGCAAATTACGTCACGCTCAGACGGGATGGGTCGAGAATATGCGACACTTTGTGACGGGGGAAAGGAGGGGGGGGGTGGTCAAAAATTGTGACGTCGCTTTTTTTTTTTTTTACCTCTAAAAGTTTCCAATTCTGAAAAAAAAATCATAATTTAATTAATTTTTAAAACATTAATTTGATGTCAAAATTGCCTCATGTATTATAATATAGGTACCATGAAACTCAGTTTTCTAATAATACTACATCTAAATCATTATGGCAGTGGTTCTCAACCTTCCTAATGCCGCAACCCTTTAATGCAGTTCCTAATTTTGTGGCGACCCCCAACCATAAAATTATTTTCGTCGGTATTTTATAACTGTAGAGGATATGCACTTGCCGATTGTCTTAGGTGACCCCTTTAAACGAATCGTTTGACCCATAAAGGGGTCGCGACCCACAGGTTTAGAACCGCTGCATTATGGGAAAATGTTGAAGAATAAAATAATATCTTAATTTAGTTATGAAAATTGTATGTATGTTTTTAATTTTTTTAGGTGATGTGACACGGGGGGGGGGGGGGAATTAGTGACATTTCGTGACGGGGGGGGGGGGGTTTAAAAAGTTCATTTTTTATGGGAAAATGTTGAAGAATAAAATAATATCTTAATTTAGTTATGAAAATTGTATGTATGTTTTTAATTTTTTTAGGTGATGTGACACGGGGGGGGGGGAGAATTAGTGACATTTCGTGACAGGGGAGGGGGTGTCTAAAAAGGTCATTTTTAGCGTGACGTAATTTAAGAATGACCCCCGCCTTAGTGAAATCATTTTTGTTAACACTAAAAATATAAGAATATGGATCATGCCTAGAACTATCATTAAAAAATATATTATTAATAATTTAACGCGAAAATCAAATTTAAAATCATACTTTCTAAGTTCCTGGTGTGCTTCTTACAATTTTGGCCTAATATTAGTTTTTTTTCTCTAGTTCTAGCAGTAGCTGTAACTGTATGAGTAAAATCCGTAAAGAGTAACAAACCGAGATAGCAAGACAGACACTCGAGGATAGAGTGTTCATGGGGAGTCAGACACAGAGTTAGAGTGACCGGGAGAGAGACATACACTCTAACTGAGATAGGCTGACAGGGAGAGACACAGACAAGGCAACAAACAGTGATAGACTAGACTCTTAGTCACTAGAGCGACAGCGAAAGAGACGAGACAAACACACACAATTAACTGAATTTAACAAAACAACAAGAGTAAAATCTGTTTAAACAGATTTAAGTTATCTGTGGCCATAATGAAGGTGATCCGAAGCAATGCCAACCTTCTTTGACCCCTAACTTAAAACATCGTTGGTGTCTACCGCATACGAACCTGTCGCTTTTTAACGTATCTGTAACATTAATCTTTGATCATATTTGACTAATCACTGTAAGAAAATATTAAATGCTTACACGTGCGTTGTTCTGCTTTTTCCTTCACGCAGCTTGAACGCTTCCTTCATTTATTGATAAATTACTATCTGAAGAAAATCGTTCATCCAACCTCAATCAGATCAATTCAAAATCTTGCCACGACATAGCAGTGTTCTTGGGACTCTAGATCTAACAATATAAAAACGTTGTATCCATGGACTGTAGGATCACACATTTCTGTCACAAGCTCGCAACAATCTTTCATCCAACCTCAATCAGACCCATTCAAAAACTTACCATGACAGTATCAGTGTCGTTGAGCCTCTAGATCTAATATTTTAAAATGGTTGTATCCGTGATCCGTGGACTGTAGGATCACACATCTCTGTCACGTGCTCGCAGTAGTTAACTAGGCCCACTTAAAAAGCAAACATAACTTCTTTTTTTTTTTTTTTAATTGACCGTGCGTCTCAACACACCTGAGTTTTCACGAGCACGTCTCCTGGGCGTGTAGCTGAAATCGCCAACTTTTTGGTTTCACTTTATTTTGGTCCTCC
>CAXITT010000211.1:641092-691003 GCA_964033795.1 Lymnaea stagnalis | reverse complement strand
CCCCCCCAACATTACTCAATGACTAATCATTGCTGAATTAAGATCAATTAAAATCTGCCATACTTTCAGTTTAGGAATAGATATCACTTGATTTAAAACTAAAATTAAAATGATTTAAATGATTTAAACATCTACTCCCCAAACTGGTCTGAACAACTCGAAGCTAAAACACTATAACACAGACTTGAAATATGTGCATGTCCTTAAATTTCATGTATATAACTATGATGCTAGTGTGTGTGGAGAGTATCGCTTGCAATATGCACCCTAAGATGTGTAGGTGTGTCATTGCACACAAACATAATACCATAACTAAGCACACTGAACAATATCTTTGGGAAGGGTGTTGCTTAACAGATTTTCTTTTCAAATGAAGATTTGTTGCAGTTAGAGGAAAAATTGATCACTTGATACAAAAATGATACTCACTGTTTAGGAATAAAATGTCTATATATTTATTGTACTGCACTACCATTACATGTGGACAACCATAATGAACAGTTTTTCATTACAATCTGAAATCATAAATAATGACTGACATTCGTATGTAAATTACTGTAAACATATAAAGATGTTATGTCTTACAGGCTAAAACTATTTTGTTACCCAGGATTTAATAAATAAATTTTTATGTGCAGAGAAATGTCAGCAATTTCATTACAATATGAATAAAGGAAACAAAAATTTATATTGAGATATGACCCATAATTTCACTAACAATAATGGAATTATTATATATAAAAATGGTGAAAAAGTATATACAAAGCAAATAAATTTTCATTTTTATAAACACATATATTTTATTAGTGAAACAATTATTTGATAAAAAAAAAATAACATGTCCATCAATTACATGATCTAGTCGAAAGTGGCAGTTAAAACATTGGCTAAATGAAGCATAGAAGATGATGTCCAATACAGCTCTCCGTGTTAAACAAATTATTTCATAAAGCCAGTTAAAGATGAGGCTTACACAAAATGATAGCTGAGTGGAAGGGATTATTTAAATCAACCTGATACTCAGCTGAAGTGGACACTGATGATTTGGGTTTTGGTTTGTTTGCATCAGAACATCACAAAAAATGTGTTCTGGCCACATAAACAACACTACTCATATTAAAACAGATCTTCCCCCCCCCCCCCCCTTATTTATACTCTATTTAACAGCAGATATATTCACTGTAGCTGACTCCTCAAAATTCAACTTAATGAGGTAAAACCATTATAGGGGAACAGCACATACTAAAAAGAGGTTGAAATTATTCTTAACTTTTGAATCCACTAAACAGAAATAATGTGTCTTTACTTAGACAAACATAAAAATGTTTGTTAATTTGATAACTCCAGCACTTGTTCTGCACAAACCCATAAAAGCAGTTAAATGGTTATTGTAAAAGAGTTGTCAAGTCAATGCCATCGTTTAAAATAGGGTCCACTTTTTAGGGCCATTGTAATGCCACACAACAAGTAATGCATGGGCTGAGTCTGAGCAATTAATTAAAAATATATCTCAAATTTATACTTGCAAATAAAAAGTGCAGTAGTCAATTGATATCAAAGTATTCCTATTCACAAGCAATAAAGGTATAATCCAAGTGCTGTCATTACTTATTTAAGTAATGTTATGAATGCAAACATGATAAGAAGGGAAATAAATATTTAAAGCTGAGCTTCACTTTAGGCGTAGAACTCTTTGAAAACTAGGCCTGGCTGTATGTAGTTTTTTTTTACACCCTGTCAGCGTATTTTAGGAAAATATCAGATGGGTCCAAGTCAAAGTGTTACCCCGTTCAGTTTTTTGCCTGGTCCAGGTTTGTGCCCGGTGTGCTTTACTCGCACTTTACAAGTACCCAGGTCAGTACCCAGCTCAGCCCTATTAAAAACACTTATGTCTCTTTAAAAAAGTCTTCATAATAACATGTAGAGATAATTCAATTTGAGTCTAAATTGGGATTTGTTGAAAGTGCTATTATAAGCTAATAGATCTTATAGTGTATTTTTGTTAAGGGCACACAAAAATAAAAAAAATAAAATAAAGTTGCATTTACATATTCATATTTTGTATTATTTTCTATATACAAAATTTACAATGTCAGACATTGCTTGTTGCTGAATTGTTCTCTTTACACTGAGAAAAATGCTAACAGAAAATAACTTCAAAATTTAAAAACTACATCGCACCCCTAAACTTACTTTTGCTCATTTACACACTATTTACAAAAATATGAAACACAGTTTTTGGCAAAATAACCGTTTTGTTAACCAAACATGCCCTCTTTTTTTCCTCACATGAACTATATGATTATGACATTATTAAGTTGAATTCTGAAATTCAGAACTGAAATTTAACTCCTTAGCTCTTATAGAACCATGTGTCCCACATGTATGGAGTGGTACCCCATAAGAAAATCATAAGATTAAGAATCAGTTATGTTGGCCTGCATTAAGAGTTGTTTTTTTTACACCAATATTGTTTTTTTTGGTAGCTGGTTTGATGATCATATAAAAACTGAACATTAAAAAATTAAATGCTGATAAAAGAAAGGTGTGTGAAGAAAAAGCTTATTGTAGCTTAAGTCTCTAAATTCTCTAGTTTTTAATAATTTTACTGACGAATCTAAAAACCTAATAACTTTAAAATGAACTTTTAAAGAATTTTGTTGGACCATGGTGACAAAAAATTTATGTAAATTGCATCAGAAGAATTTCAAAAAAAATTTTTTTTGTACAGGACATTGGGGGCAACACTAGATTTTAATAAATTTGAAACATATTTTTGACAAAAATCTGGCTTAGCATCTAGAGAGTTACAGCTACACTATGTTTTCTCTTGTTCCTTGCAATTGGAATATTACTGCTTACATGTCTAGAAAGTTAATTGTCAACAAAAATAGCATAGCATAGTTTTTGTCTATTCCTCTGGTAAATATTACTTAACATCATTACAGCATGAGTATTCCATATAAAAATAAAACAACACTGCTATTTATTAATAAGAAACATTAGCCATTTTACATATTCAGAACAATTACTAAATATTAATTTTTTTTTTGTAACAAACATTTATATGACAAATTAACAGACAGTAAACATAAATAATGTTATAAATATCTGCCATTACACAATGTGTAGCATGAGTGGACAAGATCCTATGACATAACATGACTAGATTTGAAGGCATTGAGATAAGTATTAAAAAAAACTGGTGCTTATTTGAAACAATTTTTTAATTGTGAAATATATATTTTTAGAGTGAGTGACACAAGAGCCTTGAAAAAAAAATTGTGAGAGTACTTTCTCATGCATGTTAAATTCTAAAATTTACAAATCCTCATTAGGCCATTGTTGAGAGTGAAGATTAAAAAAAAGCTGTTTACCAAGAAAGAAGCAAGGAACAGATGAAGTGTTTGCAGAATGTCTCTCCTCCGTCAGAAGCAGATTAACATTTTGACTTAAAGACAAATAGAAAGGTGGATAAAAAGAATAAGTGACAGAACAGAAAGAAAAAACAAGGGCACGACAAGACATGACAAAAGTTTCAGTTTGGATGCTTATTAAAGGTGAATGTACTTGTACTAAAATTATTATTATTTTTAAGGATATTAACTATAATTCATAATTGGTTTGCAGGAAGTATAGTTTTAATTTCATGAAGCAATTATGGCAATGTTTCTTTTGAAGACATGAAATTATAAATGAATAAAATCTTGATGAAGCCAGACCAGCATTGTGAAATAAAATCAATTTTGCCCAGCATAGACAATAATTGAAGACCTAATTGCTAAGAATATTTAAGTAATAAAAATAACCATTTTGAGAAAATCCAGTTCAAATATTATTTTTGTCTATAAAATTTGATCATTCTTATTTTGACTTGTTTAAATAAGAGATTGGATACATATTAATGAGTTCAATTTTATGCAGTAAACTAAACCTAAGAAAAGGTCACAGTTTAGATTGAT
Organism: Lymnaea stagnalis; assembly: GCA_964033795.1. Classification (NCBI taxonomy): domain Eukaryota; kingdom Metazoa; phylum Mollusca; class Gastropoda; family Lymnaeidae; genus Lymnaea; species Lymnaea stagnalis. The sequence continues at coordinate 687,041 of CAXITT010000211.1, read as the reverse complement.
CTTGACAAAAATGTGACTTAATTGCTTTTAGCACTAGTGTCTTCAATTGTTACCATTTGGTTTTCAATAGTTTAAATTTGGGCACATTTACAGCCAAAGTTAGTCAAGACTAGTAAAACTATACTATGGTACCTGACTTCAAAGATATGCAACTGACCTGCATGCAGTTGTTACTTGCCAGAAAAGGTTCTACTGGCAGAGACCTCATGTTAAGCTTTAATGTAGCCATTTGAAGCAATGCAAATCTTTAGTTCATCTAAAAGAAAGCAACGAGCTTTATGATGCAGAAGATAATTTTACTATTGGCATGGGTTTATGTTAGAACTAAAACAAAAATTATTACTCAAAGCTACTCTTTATCATCTATTTAAATTAATTTCAAACTGGATTTATCACAAAATTAATTTTTAAAGAAATTATCTATAACTAGTAAAAATTTAAAAAAAAAAAAAAAAAAAAAAAAAAAAAAAAAAAAAAAAAAAAAAAAAAAAAAAAAAAAAAAAAAAAAAAAAAAAAAAAAAACAAAATAAAAAAAAAAAAATAAAAAAAAAATAAAAAAAAAAAAAAAAAAAAAAAAAAAAAAAAAAAAAAAAAAAAAAGAGGAATTAACAGAGAAATTTCCTTGCTACTCTAATTCATAAAAAGTACAGCACGACTAAATTTCCATTCAGAGGCATTAGCTTCTTTAGTTGATAGAAACAATCGAAATTGGGATAATAAATCAAATAAATGTCTTAAGTAAACCAAGATTGTGAAGCATAAGCAAAAATATTTTCCTGACAATGATATGGTAACCGACTAGATCAGTGGTTCCCAAACGTTTAAGTTTGGCGGACCGGTAAACAAGTTTCAAAATTTTGTGAGGGACCGGTGCACGATTTATTTTTAAACTTTTATTTCTATTTGACAATAAATATTTATGTTATGGGGACCGGCAGCTTTATGCATGTGGACCGGTGAAGGTCCACGGACCACCATTTGGGGACCACTGGACTAGATAAACAGAACTTTAACTTTCATAGTTTATTTCATAACTTGGCCTAAGATATTACAGGATTTTACAGATAGCTTAAACACATACTGACCTAGTCTAACAAATGTTTGGAAACTATACACAATATATTCTCAGAAACGAATAAATAAAACTCAAGAAAAAAAATTATATAGAAGTTAGTTTATAAAAGGACAAGCTCGATGATAAAGAAAGTTTGGCAAGATCTCCATAACTTGTTCCATTAATTTCTGTCTTTAAGGAAAAGTCTCTTCATTTTTCCTACCACATTCAAGAAGTCTCAGACCAACTTCGTGTTATTAAAAACCATTAGTGAAGACTAGAAACAAGAGCTAGATGAAAAGAGATTCATTAAAGCACAATTATTCTTTAAAATGACAAACTTTTAATGCTTCACCATATTAATAGGATGTTAAGTTTCTTAAGAAATTTTACAAAACTTAACTCTCAGACTGTTGGCAAGGAATACATCACACAATGTAATTATTCAAAATTTGTAATTTTATTACCAAAAAGCTCTTTTTATGTCATTCAAAAAAACAGCCACTATAAAATCACTGGAAAAAATAGAATCTTTACACTATAACGCATAAGGTACATTTAAAAGAAAGTAATAAAGTAGTTTTAAAATAAATTTTAGCTAAAGAAAACATGAGCAAAGTAATACAGTATTATTCCCAGACTAAGCCGCTCTTTTCTCCCCTAACGTAAGTTTTTAAACTAGGGGCGCGGCCTGCAATCAGGATGTTGGTCCAAAATATAAAAAAGGCAAACTTTTTAAAAACATTTAAATTTAAAAAAAACAAAAAACCCCACAAAATTTAAAAGGGTTAAGCTGAAAATCAGTAGTGACCTTATAATATTGGAAAAATACAGTATTTACTCTGAAAATGATCAAGATGAGCATTGATACAAAAATGCATGTAGAAGAATTCCTCACAACATGTTATAAAAAGAGAACCACTTATATCATTTTGATAGTACTTTCTATATGCATTGATATTTAACTTCCTCTGTAAAATTGTTAAAAATTCACAACACAGGGACATTGTTAGTGTTGAGGTGGAGCTGAAGGATTTCAGCAGTCATATATATATATACCCGGTGGGCCAGCTGGTCAGTGGAGAATCACATCCAACAACGGTCTAACACGTAACAATGGCTTACTTTTCTCACTGGAGAAGGCCAGCTCACATGTGGCAACTCTTGCGCACCACATTGTTTGTGATGAACTGGTCTTGATAATCCATTTTGAAAAGAAAAAAAACACACATCTGTATCAGAAACAAACCTCATATCCTTGGCTGTTCCACTTAGAGAAATAAGCTGCATAGAGGTTACTTCTTGAAGAAAACCATGAAATTCTCAGGATGGCAATACTTTTTTTTTAAACAGAATCAGTTTTCTCCAAGGACCACGTTTTTTATTAGAAAAATGATTACTTCATTAAACAAAATCAGGACCCTTGATTTTATTGTAGTCTTTCAGGTTATATTTCTCTTTAATACCATCAGATATTCGAGATATTGGTCATGACTCCAGGTCAAGGTTGAACCTTTAATTGTTAGGTCCTGGCCCTAGATGTCCAAACCCTTGGCTGTCAAGACCACTGGGAAACCCCATACTTGATGGGTGGGGTGGGTACCCATAGCTACCCCCCATCATGGATGATGGCATTATGGGCCACATGGACCCGCCCATAGATGCTGGAGCCGGTGGTGCCGGGCCCCCCATCATCAATGGGGACATACTCGGATAGCCAAGTGGGGGTTGGGAGTATCCCATCATGCTCTGGGGTGGAGGCGGCATGATGGGCGATGATGAGAACGGTAATGAGGAACTACCACTGTAGCCTGTCCCGAATCCCCCGAATGTAGATGGATTGCTGTATCCTCCAGCAGCCCCCAGCCCACTGGGGCTGCTGAATGCACTCATGCCACTGTTGTAATTGAGGCCAGTGTTACCCATCCCACTGATTCCACCAGCACCATCCAATCTGAATGGCTGAGGGTTTGCAGGGCTTTGGTGGGCTCTGAATGCACTTCCTCCCATGCCAATGTCACTGCCCAGGGAGTGGCCCAACAAACCAGATGACATGTTAGGACCACAGTAGCTGCTAAATCCACTGCTTAAGCCAGGGCCAGAATCGTAGTTCGGGAAGTTGAGGCTGCTGCTCAAACTGTCAACATCCGGGCCACCCCCACTCGAGTAGCTCTGGGAGTTGGTGGTGCTACTGTTGCTGTGAGTATTGTTATTGGGCCGGCTGTTGGAAATGTCCATGAAGCTTTTACTGGTGTCTGGGGTGTGAGTTGTGTGACGAGGACTGGGCGCCGGGGAAGGTGTCTTGTTAGTGCCCCGCGGTTTATTGCTGCTGGCTTGAGGCTTAGTAACGCTTGGGCTGTTTGTTCGTGGGGCTGCAGCAGTGCTTTTACTTTTCTTTGAGGTAGATTTGGTGCGCTGGGATGATTTGCTGTTTGATTTACTGGGAGTTGAGGTGCTTGTGTCAGATCCTAATAAAGTGAGAGAAAATGGACTGTCGTCTCTGGCATTTCTGCTGAGTCCTGGGTCTTGAAAACTTGATGGGTTCTGAGATGATGATGTCGAGGACATGGGGTTCTGCTGAGGTTGACTTTGAGATGAGAAGTTATCCCCAGAACTCTCTCTGCCATATGGAGGACTAGTGGGGTGGTGATAATTTGAGGGCATATTTGTCTGAGACTGAGGATAGCCTTGATCTCCTTGAGGGTTGGGCATGAATGAAGATGAAGTGGTTGGGGCTCCATAGTTCATGCCACCCATATCAGAATTAAATCCAAACGAACTGTTAGTAGGACTATGGAAGCTGTTTCCGCTTGCAGTGCTTCCAAATGGTGGAGGGTTTTGCTGATTGTGGCCGTACGAGGGGCCAAACTGGGATGGATTTCCTGTAGATCCATACATCATGTTGCTTCCCCCCTGATGTTGCTGGTTCTGCATTTGGTCTGGAGGAGGGGGCAAACTTTGACTGAATGAACCTGGGGGTGAGGGCATGAAACCTGTGTGCATGCCTGACATGTATGGTGGCATGTGGCTCTGGCCTACCATTTGCGAGTGTCCCATACCATAGGGGCCCATACTTCCTTGGATGTAGGGGTTGCTCATATTGTTATACCCTTGGCTTCCAGAAATGTGTTGGTTTCCAAAGCTTCCTATCTGATTTTGAGAATGGCTGCCCCCAGTCATGAGGTTCTGATTAGCACTACTCGAGCTGCTGTCATCATTGCTGTTGTCCTGCACAGCACCCATCCCACCCAGGCTGGGGTTGGACATCATCATACCGCCGCTGTAGCTGTTGCTGTTACTAATGTTTGTACCCATTCCAGATGGTGTTGAGGATGCAGCCTGTGATCCTCCCTGCGGTGGATGAGCTCCACCCTGGGACTGGTGTGCCCCACTCTGAGATGGATGTGAAGCACTGGGAGGCCCAGACCCAAAGTTGCTCTGCCACATGCTGTTAAGGTCAGGGAATGCTGACTGCTGTTGTTGTGGGGACTGTTGGATTTTTCCTGCTGTGTCAATGTTTGTTTGAGTGTTCGAAGTCACAGGTCCAGAACTGGTTGCAGGTATCTGAACTTGTGTCACTGTTTTACCTGTGGATACAAGATGGCAATAATGGATAAATTAAACCAATTTGAAAACAATATTACAGTAGTTCTTTGAATAAGGGCTATCTTAAAAAGTTCTCATAATTTTTAACTCAAAATAACATTTATTTAATAAATTTAAAAAATAATTAATAATTACTTCCTACAAATAACTAGTTGACATTAATCTTGCTTATCTTCCAAAAGATTGCTTCTATATCATTTTTAATCTCTTGAAATTTTTTATAGTAGTCTATGACTTTAAACTTTAAAAGTCTCATACTTTGGATTCTTGATCTACAAGGAAAGTTGCCACTCCATGGGTAACAAGAGCTGACCACCTAACATTATGTAAACAAATCAAAGCCAGTTGCACAATAAAAAAAAGTCATCTGATAATAACTTACTCAAAGGAGAGTCACGGCCCGTTGACGCTGATGAAGTAGAAGTGATGCTTCCAGAAGCATTCAGTGAGGACGTGCTAGTTGTGGCGGCAACATTAATATTCGTCAACAGACTCACACCTTTTTTTGTTGCCGGGCCGACCCTAATTTCTGTCAGACTGGTGCCTGCAGAGGTGTTGGCAGTTGTCGTGATGCCCTTACCCTTGGCTGGTTTTCTGGGGCGAGGATTTTTGGGTGCTCTTTTTGTCCCCATCGAAATGACCGGTTTGGTCGGCATGATGACCACCGTGCCTCCACCTGGGGATGTGGTCGCTATGGTGGACGACTGGATGCTCGATGGCGGACGAGGGGTTCTCACTGCCAGAGACGGTAGGACTATAACCGGCCTTTTAGGGGGCGTAGTTTCAGCTTGTGTGGAGCCATCGCTCATTTGCTTGCCACCACTTTCTTTATCTTTGCTGTCCTCATCATCACTGGCAATGAGGTCAGCAAGCGAGGTTATCTTCTCTCCAGAGGAAGTGGATGCATCTGATGATTTAATAGAAGTAGCAGTGGTTAATGATGTCCCATCTGCAGATTTAGCAATGCCTGTAAAAGATTGAATAGTATTTGTTGGGAAGGTACTGACTTCCATGTCATTGCTAGTTACTTCGAGATAATGAAAACTATTACAGAACTACCAAACCTCCAGTGGAAGTCAATTTTTTTTTACATTCACATGTAGCCAAATTTTCTTAAGGAGAGGTGCGGGTGAGAAATTGAAAAACGGCAAATTTTGAATAATTTTTTATTATTGTTTATTTGGTTTTATTAACCATTTCTTTATTGAATTTTTATATTTGTTTTTACAAAAGTAATTTAGAAAATATAATAAATTACACATTTCCTGACCCTTTCTACCATAAAAAATGTCAAAATTGCCTTAGTGTTTTTACCCCTTTATTATGAGTATTTGAAATCGTCCAATCCCGATTTATTTGGTATGGTTGGAAAGATGGTGATTTCCGGAACAAGATAAATATAGCTTTCTGTCACAAAGAAAATTACAAAAGCAACCGAACCTTTCGATCGCCGGTAATGTCTAGCAAAATTTGGTATTTTCCTGTCCTACTTCGTGTATCATGTGATCTAGCCCTGACCTTTGAAAAAAATAAGCCTTTTGATTGGTTCCTGTGTAGGAAATCTGTTTGCAAAGTTCACTTCCGGTATAAACAAACCGTATCTAATTTCGTGAGGCCTAGCAATTTCGATATGTAATTTGTCGGTAATAAAAACATTTGAGGAATTAAAAAACAACTAAATAAGTAAATAACCAAAAAAAAAATAAGTTGGCTTTGATTAAGTGCCATGATAAACACGACTAATGCTTCTCCTTTTCGGAGAAGACTAAGACTGAGTACTCTAAACTACTAAGACTAAGCCTACTCCTAGTCGTCACCCTAGTGGCCTAGTGCTAGTCGCTTCAAGTACAAGCATCGCTACGCTACTTCACTAGCAGGAAAAACCTAGAAAAATACCATGCCTTGGTAAGTCTTAAAGATAAAATCTATTTTTCACTTAGATTAAAATTTAAAGTACGATATACTGTACTCACTATAGACCATTGAGAATGAAGGCTATACTTACACTTATTCTTTTTTATTTAGTGTATTAGTTATAGTAATAAACACTGTTATTTTAGTGATAGTGAACTGTAGTAAAATAAAACTTATAAAAATTTATGAATTTAGTAATTGTGACATTTGCCCTACACTGTATTATATTTTCAGCTATTAAAATGGTAATATTAAATGTAGTAAATTTTTCATTTTTTTTTAATCGCATCACAAATGACATTGTCATTAATGTTATTTTATTCTAAGGTAAAGTAAGAGCCCTAATAAATTTTGCTTTAAATATGTGTCAACAAGTATGACCTATCAGTCATTAATGTCATTATAGACTTATATTTTTGTTGAGAAGCATTTAATAAAAATATCTAACTACAAGTTGATTGTTTTCAGGAATGATTGAGGCGACGCACAATGAGTTTGCGGAACACAACAAACCACAACGTGCATTATATTTCCTGATCTGTTGTGCCTAGGTCCATTTTGCCCAAAGGACAGTTTGCACATGAAAAAGAATGAGTGCTCTAAGTATGTGTTCCAAATGTTACAGATTCTTTGTCGCAACATATGTTCGATGCGTCGAACTAAAAGTAACCTCAGGCAGAGGAAGCTAGAGAAGACTAACATAGATTACATCACAAAACTCAAAATGTGGTATTCAAGGATAAAAAGAATATGACAGTAGTTGAAAGGAACATATCAATAATTACCTTATTTCAACATTGTATCTCTATGCGATGTCATTTTCAACATTATTGACTGGTGTCAAAATTTTATACAGTAACTAATTAGATTTTACAATGGAGTTATTGCTCATGAGTTTTCTGGCTCACACAAAAAACTGTTTATATGCTTTTGGGAAAAATACATGTTGCAACTCAAGTGATTCAAAATTTATGAGATAGAAATCAGAAAATTTACAACTGTCTATATTCATTCTGTCATTAGAACTCATAGAACTTACAATTTTTTTTTACAAGACCAAGAGTTGCATTTTCAGCATACATGGACAATGCCAAATAATTCTTTGGAATTGCATATTTACATAGCTGAATTTTATGGTTTTGCACACTTTTATAATGCTAAAATTCTCCAAAATAAACGAATTATTATTTTTTCGACAAAAACAGAATAATAGATAAAAATACATCAATCACAGCAAAAAGTTGAGTCGTCAGGAAAAAAGGACCTGGAAAAGGATTAAAAATGCCCACAATAGGCTAATAAAAAGTTTTTATTCCAATCTTGGTATAAGATTCGCATTTTTTCATTGATATTTTCATTGTTTTTGTCGTTTTTCTTCGTTATTTCAGTTTTCTCGTTTTCAATATTTTTGGTCACCAATATCCCTATAACTTTTTTATTTATTATCCAAACCTCACCAAATTTTTACAGTGTGTTCATTGACCAATAATAAACATTTGAATAACCTAGAATTAAGATAACTAACTTAGAAAAGAAAATATGTAAAAAAGAATTCACCCACACCCCTATTTTTTGCATAAAAAATGGGGTCACAATTTCTGACCCTGTATATTTATAACCAGTCATTGCATCAAAAAGTCCTGTTATACAAATTTTTATTATAGGATAAATAATCTATGTTTAAAATCTGATAGCAATAACTTAATATTTGTAAAAGCCTTAGTGTTTTAAAAAATACTAAAAAAATAAAAATGGCGGAGGTTTTTATGGGCTACAAAGGCAACCAATGGAAATTTTTTTTTGTTAAAACCTGTTTTGTACCTCCATTGGAATACCAAATAAGGTGTAGGTAAAAAAAATCCTATATGAAGCCAAACAATTTTTTTTTAGATTTTTCACCCACACCTCCCCTTAAAGGCGTTTTCCAATAAGTTATGTCGCAGTCATCAACATTAGAATTTTATTACAAAAACCCTTTGATACCCCTCACCTGTTCTGAGTATGGAGGGCTTCAGTGAGTTGAGGAGTGTTGAGCTTCCATAGGGGAGTGTTCTAATAATGCTGCCACCCCTTGTCATGGTAATGGGCATTCCCTTCTTGTTGCTAACAATGATAATTGGCGGCTTCTTGCCTGGGCCAACATTGATACTTGGAGTGATGAACACTGAAACCAAGAGGATTTTTTTTCTTTTGATAAAGACCAAATGTAATCACAGTCCTGGATACTTTAACCAGTGCCAACTATATTAAATTATAATCAACTCTTAATTTACTTACAATTTTTCATACTTTACAAGTTAAAAAAAATAATAAAATGATCCATGCTATAAGTAAAGTCATATTAAATTATAAAGGTTCAAATATCTAATCCACATTAGTTTGATATTATTATTAATCTTTAAATGTGCAAATATTTATTTTGATTATGGAATCACCAAACCATTTTTAAAAATAGTAATTTATTTATAATAATGAGAAGAAAAATTCAGCAACCAAATTTAGTGGGGTATACTTCTTATTGATGAATGGACACCTCCTTTACCTTGGTTTCCCCCAGCTGATGTAAATGTTGTTGTTGCTGTGGTGGTTGTTGTTCCTGAGGTTCCACCAATGTCTGTCAGGCCTGCTCCAGTCTTGGATCTGACAGCAAACATCTTCCCATCATTGGTTCTAATGTAAACCCCTTTTGGAGTTTTAATGACAAGTATTTTTTCACCTGCTCCAATTTTGTTAGTGGCTGAAGCCCCTGCTTGGGTGCCAGTATTTGTACCAGGTAATACAATTTCTGAAGGAAATAAATACACAATATAAATAAGATTTTAAAATTAATTATTATATAACTGTCTGAGAAACAAAGAAATTGTCATATAATAAAAATGAAATTTCATTTATGACTTATAATACTTTCTTTAAATAATAGACCGATAACAGGGATTTTCCAAGTGGCTGTCATGAATCGCTAAAAGGGGGCATATTTTATGATTAAGATCAAAAATTGCATTTAACCTAATTAAGTGTATGCAGACTAGAGGGATTTATTTTTGATTCATTCTTGTGTAGATGGAGTGGATGTGCTCTTCCTTTATTTGAGATAGAAAAATCATGCGCTTAATTTGCTTTGGCCATAAAATTCAGGACATCTGCGTTTTTGGAAAAAACATGACAAACCTGTAGTAGTGATGACTTGATGAATTGTGACGCCAGGTCTTAAAGGCTGGCCTCCAAACTGTTTAATCTTCTCTCCCCCATTCTGGACGTTAGCAGCTATCATAGGACGAACACTTGCTATAGGGCGTACAATTGGCCCACGACGGAATGCAGCATAACTGAGTTACAAAAAGTTTAATCAGTTAGTTAAAGAAAGAAACTTTTGATGCCTAAGTCCTCATACAAAACAAATATCCTAAGTGCATATCTGACCAAATTCAGATGAAATAATATGATAATTAAAGGGAGAAACTACAATTAGGTTAGTTAGAAAGATATAGGAGAACTACATATGGGAAAACCTGAAAAAAAGGATGCTACGTGTCAGCAAAAAGCCTTCTTCAGCAAAAAACAACAGTAAAAAATTTTTTTTATATATAATTAACACTTAGCTGCAATGAGGACAGAGAGGACAGCAAGAGGAATGCTCTTGCAGTCCTCTCGTAAACTACATTGCAGCTAAGAGTTTATTATACTTTTTATATTGTTTTTACAATTGATTTTTGGCTGATGAAGGCTTCTTTACACGTTAGTTGCTTCGATTGAAGTGTGCTTTTTTTCAGGTTTTCCAATACTTTGTTTCGCTATTTCCTTCAGATGAAATAAAAATATTATAATACAGTAGTCATGTAATGAAGACCTTTGGAGCATACAATTTTAGAATCTTCCTGCTGTGAAATAAATAACAAAAAAAACCAACCAAACTTTTTGCCATTTTCAATTCTTATATGCATTACCAGTATGATAACAAGTAGTTAAAAACAATTATTAAAAATAACTGTTAATAACTTTGTATATTATCCCTATTATCATATTTTAACTTGTTTGATTTTAATAGTTATTGCATAAATGATAATGTAGTCATGAAAAGACATGTTTTATCTACCAAATGTTCCACTCTCACCCCAAAAGTTGGTTTGAAAAGCTTGCATAGAAACAAAATGAAAACTCACTTGTATCTACTATTGAGAGGAAGTCTGCTGGGCAGCCCACCAGGCTGTGGGTAGTAAGCAGCATATGAAGGCCGCGTATATGTTACATTCATCCTTTTGTCTCTGGCATAACCTTCCTTGGCCAATCTTTTCTCCCGTTTTGAAAGTCGCAGCTCTTTGCGGTCAATCAGCAACGACTCGTGGGTGAAAGGTTGCTGAATTTAAAAGAAGATAATTAAATTAAGAAAATATTAATTATAGCGAAGATACATGTTAGTTTCACTGGACGTTGGTAGGTACTCAAGTAGGTTAAATGCCCAAAGTTAGTGAACTGAGTAATATAATTTCAGAATAGGCATTGATGGTGCAAGTCTTAAACAGGGACTTAAAATGTACAGAAAAGAATGAAATGCTGATAAAAACCTGTAAAATTTAAGGACACTCAAAATTTATTTAAAGAATGGAAGGTATTTAAATAAAATATTTTGGACTAATTACAGCAAAGGAAATAAAACTAAACAAATACCTTAGTTAGCCACTGTCCATAAGTTTTCAACACATTCACCATAACTTGATCATGTCCATATTTCCCATCAGCAGTTGTGAAATCAATCATTGGGAACTCTTGATCCTGTTAATTTATAAATACCAATTTAAGCCTTGAACAAAAACTCCATCAAAGATTGAAACAAAAAGGGTGACTCCTTTTAAATTTACTTAAAATAAAAAACTGTACACTAAGAAATAATAGTATTCTATTGCTTACTGTAAATCCTATGGGTATCAATTGAAGCCATATTTTAAATAATGCCAAGATTAAGATGTCAAGCTTTAAGGGGGCAGGCTACCAAAAAATTTTTTTTTTTAATTAACCAACTTAGAGCAATTATTTTATTATGGTCATGTTAAGCTATGAATGGAGATATATTTTCATGCTTTAAAATAAAAAAAAATTATATAGTTGCCATGGCAACGGCGGCCATCTTGAAAATAATACCCATTCGTAGAGTTCTAAAATTTTAAAAACAAACATACATATTGCTTAAAAATTGATTGATTCATGAACTTCAATTATATTTAGAGGTACTGAGCTAGTTTAATTTCCTTAAAACTTTTCAAAACATTTTTTTTTTAATTTTTAAAATTTGCCTCGGCAGAAAACGCTTAAAATTTACCATCCTAGGATATGAAAAAAATTATTTTAACAAAAGTAATTGACCAAATTGATTTTTGAATAGCTCATTACCCACAAAATAGTTAAAGGAAGATACACACCAAATTTTATTACTCTAGCTTGTATATTAGCTGAGATTTTAGAATTCTACGTTACAAAACAACAGAAAAAAACAATTTTGAGAAAAATCAATTTTAAACTTTAAAAGTGAAAAATTTTAAGTTTAATATGAAAATGAAGTTCTTTTACATAGTTTTTTTTGTTCAGCAACATGGACATGGTGGTTTCTTATATTATTGAACTGTTGAATGCACCAGGAACATGGGTTTTAACTTCTTGAACTTCATCAGGTGCTCTCGTCAAAATCACAATTTTAAACAAAAAATTTTTTTCCTCTGGAATAAAGCTAATTTGTGTTGTATTAGAATTTTTTGTTCAGCATTATAATATAACACAAGTTATCCAAAGTCCCCAATCAACCCTTTTGTCCATGATCCTTTTAACCATGCTTAGATGACAAGGTTATGTTGCTGTCACCATCACTGAAATTGAAGCATAGTTTCATGGCAGCAATGCTATGTTGAAACTTTTGTACCTATTCTGTGTACTTCTTTCATCAAAGATGTCCCTCATACCAGAGGTGAATGAGTTATTTGTCTATTAGAAATGTAATAATTGGGAAGATACTTGCTCATAAATGTTTCATGTCTTCGGCATAGCGCAGTTTTTATACTTTGCGCAGGTTATAAATTTTGCGGTGCAGCTGGATTGTTTATCGCAGATATCATAGATTGCAACTTTTCATAGTCCATGCCATTGTCCTTCAGGCCTTAGAGTCTATAATTGATAATGACTTGGTTATCCAGTTGTTGATATGAACAATCTAACCACTCACAATCTAGTCATTGTTATGTTCATAGTATTTACTATTTTGTTTTGCAATCAGCTGTAAGTTATGGCTTCTGCAATTCGTCCATTCCACTGCAGACAGAAGAAAATTGGTAAAAGCTTTGAATTATGATCATTTCAAATCAATGTTTAACAGTCCCTCTGTAGAATTCTTGTCACTGAAGAATTAACTTTTGCTCGGCTCGGTAGAACTAATTGGGGGCTGGAATGGAATTAAAAAATTATATAAACATTATTTAGCAAATAATATATTGAAAATGATCTCAATAAGCCTATTAGTATTATTTAGATGTTTAGGATTGCTAAACTAAATACTTATTTTATTATAATTACTATTATTAGTCAATTGAACTGATCTTATAAATAAGAAATAATATAAAACTAATTAGCTATTACTATTAATAATTGTATGCAGATAAAAAAAATGAATAAGGCTAAGATTAAACTATTTGAGTTAAAAGATTCTAATACGAATTATTTTCCCCATACTGCCAATGCTAATACCATGCCATAATTATAGTAGTATTACGGCATATTGCGTTGTTACATTGTTGTTTTAGTCCTAGCCTTAGTCTTAGCCTATGCTATTACTTTGAACTACTCGATTATTTATCAATGTTGTTTTGTTAGACAACTATAAATAAATAGGCTTAGGATTCATATAATGTAACAATTCACTTGATTGGTAAATATAAAGACTAATAGTAGAAACGTATGTAATTCTCCGCATAAGGCATAAGCTAAACAAACATAAACTCACAAACAATCCACACGCACGATCAATCATCAAGGCAACACAGTGACAGTACTGACGTCCGAACTGAATAATTTCAACTATCACCGATTGCATGTTGCTAAATTAAGGTCATTTTTTTAGTATACTTACCTTGAATTTCTGGCTTTTACCGAATGGGTAAGGTTGTAAACGTGTATTTTAAAATCAAAATATGCTGATGCTTTCGTTCTGTACACAGAACCATGATCCGGTAAACACGCATAAACAACGCATTTGCGCATGCGCGAGTCAACGGTATCTTGGTTACCCTCGGTTCGGACCAATGAAAATCGGTAAAATAATTATATAAATAGAAGTGAAGAAAATCCTACACACACTTCGCTTGTGGATCCGATTATTTGTAGCAATTATATTTACTGACTTCGATTCTAAAAATAAAAAAAACTGCTTGAATTTACCTTTACGTTGATATATAATAATAGCATATTATGTTATTTAAAACTAGTTTTTTGAGGTCTCAAACATGGGATATGTATGAATTTTATTTTATTTCCAAAATTAGGTCAATTTTTAGAGTGGGGAGGGGTGTTAAATATCAGTTGTTTCACAACAAATCTTTTAAAAAGTAGTATCAATTGATATGTAATCGATTCTAATAATGTTTATCTACGTAAAAATGAAAAAATAAAAAAATGGACAATTTTTGAAAATTTTAGATATTTTCGGGCGCCTAACCCCTTAATGTGAGAGAAAAAAAAATTAGGTGTATGCCAAAACAATATTTAAATACTGTCTTTTAGTTGTATACATTTTTTTTTCTTTCTCATACCTCAAAATCCAGGAGATTCTCCACCTGTCTACGAGTCAGTTTATTTTCTGGATTCATATCATCAACTATTCGATCTGTAAACAGATTTTTAAAAAAAATAATTAAAAATCACTATTTTAAACAAAGAAACATCAAGTTTTTAAATCAAATGTGGTTAAAATTAATTAAATTTACATTGTTGGCATGAAAACATAAATTAGCCACAAGAAATGATCAGTCGAAATTTCTGAACTGGCGACTTACCAGACATTCCTTGCTTATTTATTTGTCTGTCATAAATTTTCTTTTCTAGTGTATTGTCTGTGATAAGCCTGTACACATAGGAATTTTTAATCTGACCAAACCGATATACACGACATATAGCTTGACAATCATGACAGGGGTTCCAGGAGGCATCAACAACTATGACACGGTTGGCAGCAATGAGATTAATTCCCAAACAACCGGCTCTGTAAACAAATGAAGACTTTTGTTTTTAAAAAATCAGATAAAAATAAACCCTCAAAAACGATGTATTACTTGCTCAGTAAAAACTACTCAGATTTGGAAGTCAAAACTTAATATTTTGGGACTGGTACCAAGCAAATTATAACCCCCAGGTAGAGCTAAGTATGCTGACAAAATTTAAAATAACACAATCCTGCTATATAAAACATGCTAGTCCATCTCTGCCAAGTTAGGCATAACACAACATGCTGATATATACCAGTAAAATATTGTAAAATCCAGAATGACAAAAATAAAAAGCGATGAGCTTTTAGCTGTTTTTTATAAAAATTAATGCTTACTTTGTGGACAATAAGAAAACCCATATGTTACTTTCAGGGTCATTAAACTGGTTAATTAATTTTTCTCTATCTTGAGCTGAAGTACTTCCATCAAGTCCTGTAAAACATATTTAAAACATGTCACATTTTCAACAAAGTTTTTTTTTTAATGGATTCATATTTTTCAACATTATCATATTTATCCATTTTTAATAAATTTCAATTTCAAGAAATTGAATTTATTAGGATTGAAAAACTGGTGTTGCTGGAATAAATATTTAAAGAATTTTCTGTCATGATTAACTAAAACTAAACAAACAAATAAATATTGAAAATGTATATTTGCTTACGGAAATATGTTCTGTTGCGCTGCCAGTTTTCATTAATCTCCATTCTTGGAACCTTGAGTTTTCCCATAAACTCTTCAATTTTGTTCAGAGTGAGCAAACTTTGGCTAGATGAAATAATAATGAAAGATATCTGACACGCATCTTACAATGATTTTTGACAACATTAAAAAACCATATTGGAATCGACGAAATGGAAGAATGAAATTAGTGCATATTCGATTAACATTTCAATGCTTCTTTTAATTTTAAGTAACAAGTCACACAATTTTTTATTTATGAAACTACCCAAGATTTATTGTTTTTCTCTTACATAAATAAAACTGGATTTTGTGGTTTTACATAAAAAAAAATTTTTTAAATATTTTTTTTTTAAATCATCACCTATTAACTCTAATGGCATACCTAAATATAAGGACCTTGTCTCCAACTGCCAGACACTCTTCCACAATTGCATTCATGATTACAAACTTGCCACTGTTTTCTAGAACACCTGCTATGTAGTCTTTCATAAAAGGTTCAGCCTGAAATTGTATAAATAAAGGTTTGAGATATTATTATATGCAAGACATTTGTTTCATAAGATCCAAGTATTGACGACTTATATAAAGCCAATTGAAACTTCCAGAAAACAATTCAGTGCCTTTTGAAAAAAAAATTAATTAAAATGTGTGTCTTATGTGTCAGTGATTTAACTAAAATGGGATATTTTAAAAAAAGGTAGGTACACAGACAGACAATTGCATACGTGGATAAGATAGGGAAAAAAAAAATGTTTCCTTTTGAAAAAAAAGCAAAATATTAGTTCACAAATGTGATTTTTAAAACTTTGATGACTGAATTGCATATTATTGAACTTCCTTTGTCAGCCTCATTGCGATTAAAATTCTTAAAAAATATTTTGACAGTCGTCCCCTTAGAAATCTTACCCAATCATATGTAATAGGATTTTTATCTGAAGCAGTCTCTGAAGCCATGGACACCAGTGATGTTGTTGATGCAGAAGGGGTGAGAGATGCAGAAGTTGAATCTGCAGATGCTAATGATGCTGTAGATGCAGATTTGGAGATGTTTTTCTTCTTTTTGCTAGTGCCTCCTTCACCTGTGTCAATGTCCAGGTCATTGTCTTTGTCTGCTATATGCTGGGTTAAAACATCATGGAGAATATCAGGATGGTTCCAGATCTGAAATATAAAAAAAAAGACATCAGATTATTTTAAGAATATTAGAAATGTTGCATTAACCCCCAAAATATAGAGATGAATTTCTTCTCATCCAGAGATTCAAAATGCTGAATAAAAAATATGGGATTGTCAACAATGTTGTGTAAAATTAATTAACAAACACATCCATATGAATTATTGTAAGTTTTTCACTTACTTTACAACAGACAGCGAATGCTTTCAGTGGGTTATTGTTGGCCCATGAACATAGTCCAGACTCTGATATGGCGTTCATAAATTCAACATATATCTTTCGTTGAAAAGCACTCAAACGAACCAGAAAAACATGTTCTGTTTTTGGAGGCAAGCTCAACTGCAGAACAGTATGACCACGTCTGCATGAATAAAACCAGGATTTAAAAGAAAAATTAAAAGAATATACCCATTGTATTTTGATTTCAAGTTGCCAAATCATTTTTCTTATCAAGAATCCTCTAAGACTAAGATCTCTACACTTGTTAACAGCCTTCATGATATTCTCAGCATCACAAGGCAAATCAAGAAAAAATAAATTGTAAAAAGACATCCGGTTACGTTAAGAGTGCAGGGTTTCACAAAGTTCTGATTTTTGACACCACCCCAACCCCCCATCATCACAAATTTTTCACACAATTTAAGACACCTCATAATATATATATAGTCACAAATTTGTGACACCCCACCCCCCTCAAAGCCATTTATGGATGTCCAACTTTGGGAATGCGAGGAAAGGGAATTATAAGAACTGAGGAGTCAATAACTTTCAAGCTATGATATAAATGTTTATATATATTTTTAAACATTTCTTAATTTAATTTTTCCTTTATTTTTAATTCAAAAGTTTATTTTCTAATTTCTCCAATTATCATTGCAAAGTAAATTAGAATTCCGTATTTGTTTGCATTTTAAAGTTATCAAATACGGAATTCAATAAAAATGCATTTAAAATTTTTTTTAATTTTATGAGGGGTGCCAGATTTGTCAAATAATTTATAAAGGGTGCAGAGTATTGATTATGTTGGGAAATACGGGTTTAGAGGGGAAAATGTCAAGACAAATCTGATGAGAATACAGAAGTATAAAAGGTAATTAATTATAAAATAAAACATGAAGGAACTTTCAATTTCATTTAAAGAAATTTAATCTAGTTAGGTGTAAGAATAAATATTTTATATTATCTTACAATGTAAAGATCTCGGTATGCAGCTTTAATGAACACACACATTTCGAGCACTTTTTTTACTTTCAATTACCCTCTTTTTATCCAAGAGGGAAAAAGACAAGTATAAACTGATATAAATTTAGGTGATGAAGAATTTATATACACTCACCTTTGCACAAACCCCTCAAGCAGATTATGTAAAACATATGATCGATGCCTCATGATTTTCTTGTCAGATGTTGTACTATCCATACATTGCCCATTCATAATGGGCCGCTCAAACATATTACTGAACTCAGTCTTCGTACCAAGAAAGTTTGGCCTCACAAAGTCCACCATACACCAATATTCCATTAAGTTGTTTTGTAAAGGGTAACCAGTCAGTACAACTCTCCGTCTGAAATAATTCAAGTTAATTATAGTCTATTTGAATTAGGATTTATTAATAGGTAGATAAACAAGTCATTTTTCATTATGATAAGATTTTTTCCCCACAGTATTCCCATCATTATCAAACCTTTTTTCCAATAAAGTTGTGTTTTTTTGTAAATACACACATGTACAACATTAAAATGTAACAGTAAAAAAAGGGTATAAACTTGTAAAAATATGTGATAATAAAATACCTAGTTTTAATGGCTTTTAGAGCTTGAGAGATGGCAGCACTACTGTTTTTAATACGATGACCTTCGTCACACACAACCAAGTCTGGGCCAGGATCAACTAAGACACCATGCATGTCTGTGAAGCACACCATTAAAATAATGCAAATTTTAAAAAAATAATTGAACCACTTTAGTGATAAAATCTAAAATAAAATTGTGCACTATGCAATTTAATATCACAGGAGATAATATCATCAAACTGTTACAATTTCAAATGTTCTTTGTTTAATGGTCATAATTTCAGTCTTGGAAACAAGTTTTTGAGCAAGTATTTATTTAATATAATAAAAAAAAAAACAATATGATTTCCCCCAAAAACCTGAATTTTTGTTCTGCTTGTTAAAATAATAATTAAAAAACCAAAAAAAAAAAAAAAAACAGGAAACATTCTCTGACCAATCATAAGACTTTTATTTTTATCCTCCTCTTCCACATCAATGACCTCAGGTTGGGCAGGTTTCTTGGACCGGCTCTTTGCTTTGGTGGGAGCCACTTTCTTGGATGACAAGAGGCGGAACATTTCGTAACCCATTAGCAAAACCCCGCCATGGTCTTTCCATTTTCCTAGATATGAAATCATACCATGAATAAATAGTTTTATATGTTAAAGAAACAAACTAAAAGTAAGTTAAATTAATGTAGTAAAAATAACATTTCTAAAATCATAACTTCTCAAGAAAGATACATATTTAAGCGCAAATTTATTTTTTTTCAATTTACAAGCTGTGAATAGGACTCACCTATAACTGCGGCTCTAGCTGCAGTTGTTTTCATGCCATCATTAATGATGTGTATGGGGAAAGTTCTGCTTTGAGTAAGATGGTCGTCTGGGTGGAGTTTCTCCTTTGGTGGCAACCAATAGTTGAACTCAGCTAACCAGTTCTGTAGTGTATTGATGGGCACTATACAAAGGACTAGTTTGCCTCCAGTGCAGCGTATAAATATATCAATAAATGAAATCAGCTGTGGAATATAATTTTATTTGCATAAGTTTAATTAATAATAAAAAGAAGCAAGCAAAATAAGTTGAAACTAATATCGTATGTCATATTAATATTACTCCCACCATAACTTTCTATTAGTATATACTTTAAGAAATGTATAGACATAGTAAAAAAATATATTAAATATTTAGGAAATTAAAAGTCAACCTGTATAGTTTTCCCAAGACCCATGCTGTGAGCTAAAATACACCCAAATCCTGGTGTCGTTCTAAACCTTTCCAATGATTCTACCATGTTGTCATACAAAAAACGAACACCACCAATCTGTCAAGAATTAAGAAGGACATATAATTTGAGAATTTCTCAAAAGTAACAGAAAAAAGAGCAGACCTCATTGGAATTTTTTTAGGGGAATTAGTGGGACAGGTGTAACAAGGTGTTTTGTAATATTTTTTTTTAAATTTTAGATAAGAGTTTATTTAATACTTATTTTTAAAAAACAACTATGTTTAAATGAAAAATTTTCTGACCTGATGAGGTTTAATTGCTTGGGCAATTTGAGGTGCAAGATAAATGTCAGGGTCATCAGGTGGGTGGCCTACATTGACCTTTACCCTACCATCAGGGTCAGGCAGGTTAAGAGTATCATCTATATGGGCTCCTCCATTATTGACATCCTCTGGCCCTTCGTCATCCTCCTCTTCATCACTGGGCACCATAACAACCTCATCAGAAT
Organism: Lymnaea stagnalis; assembly: GCA_964033795.1. Taxonomy (NCBI): domain Eukaryota; kingdom Metazoa; phylum Mollusca; class Gastropoda; family Lymnaeidae; genus Lymnaea; species Lymnaea stagnalis. Next base: position 666,857 of record CAXITT010000211.1, on the reverse strand, counting down.
CTTCATCATCATAGTCATCTGTATCATCCGAGTCACTACTTAAGGTGATTACATCTATGAGGAAAAAAAAAATGCATGCTGATGTCTAAAACGCTCAAATAATATCACTAATATCGGAGACAGCAGAGCCCATCTCGATTTAAAACTTTGAAGATTAATACTTTCATTATAAAAAGAAAACGATGCCAGCAGGATAACTAACAAACCTGATGGGGGTGAAGTTTCCCTGGTTTCCTTCTTGATTTTCACAACTTCTTTGTCTAAATTTTTCCTTTCTTTACTTTCTGCCTCTTTCTCAGCTTCTTCCTCCGCAACTAAAATAATATTAACAACATCAAATAATGAAAAGAACAAGGTTCTAAAGACATTACAAATATATCTATCAATTTTCACAAACAGTTACTTCTACATCTTTTTACGCTAATTAAATAGCTTTCTAGAGATAGAACCTAAAGGTCTCAAAATTCTAACCTTGAAGAAGTGATTTCAGCTGAGAGTCCTTTTCCTTTGGAGTAGAAGTACCAGTTGATGCTGTTGCAGTTTTGGTTGAAGTAGATGTGGAGGTGCTTGCTGATGATGCTGCCGCCGCTGCTGCAACAGCTGCTGCCTTAGATGCAGCCGCCTTTGATGCAGCTGCAGCAGCTCCAGCTGCAGCATTCTCTCGTAACAATGATTTCTTAAGTTCCATAAGACGTTTTTGACGCTCGAGCTCTTCATTTTGAGCTGAAAGCATGTCTTTGTCCAAATCCTTTTCTTTCAAAATAGATCTGAATTACCAAGAAATTTTTTAATTTATAAATATGTAATTCATCATGTCCGGTAGAATGAAAATAGGTATTACTTTTTTTTTTTTGCTGGGAAGAAATGCGATATCTTTCAAATTTCCAATTCACTAATTAAACTTTTAAAAATATTAACAAGTATGTAAAAAAATAAAAAATGATGCTGCAGCAAAGTATTCTTAAATTCAAGGGTTATTCTTCCAGATAATCAGTACAATTATAAATATTTTTTCACTTGAGCTTTTTAATTTAACATTTATCAACAGAGAATCAAACAACTTGTATTCAATGTTTTCACTATAAAAAAACAACAACAAAAAAACAACATTGAATTTTAAAATAAGTAGTGTGCTTTCAATAATTCGACACACCCCCCACCCCAAAATATGTATCATAAATAAACTCCAAACATGAGGACTGCTTGTATCAAATAATTTAAAAATTGAACTTAACATAATTATCCCATTCATCAAAGAAATATTTCTTGACAATTACATTTTTTTTTAAAGAGGGTAAAGTTTGACTCTTAAGCAGTGAAAGGAGAAAGTACTTATCCCTATAAATTGATATTCACGATTAACCTAAATAAAGACATAAATTATTAAGTACCTGATATTTTTACGCCTCATTAGTGTAGCTCCTGATTTGAGAAGCTTATCATCTGGCTCATCATCATCATCATCTTCATCCTTAGACTTCTTCCTCTTTCGTCTACGTTTCTTTTTAGATTTCTTATCTTTCTCTGCCATTTTACTAGCTTTACGCTTTTTGCCTTTTAATTTCTTTGTTTTCGTCGCCTTCTCTGCTTTCTTTTTCTTCTTCTGAACATCTATAGAATTACTAGAGGCAGATTCTTCATCATAGAATGAAACTTGCCCAAACACACCATCTTCTTCAACATCTGTTTTCTTGCCCTCTTCCTCCTCACTATTTTCTCCCTCCTCTGTTGCATCATCATCTCCTTCCTCTTCACCTTCCTCCTCTACAGACTCATTTTCGGCTTCTGATTCATTTTCACATTCAGTCTCATCTTCATCTGTGTAACTTTCTCCTTCTGACATCTCTTGTTCCTCCAAAAAAGCTAAATCTTCAGTGTCCACTTCCATTTTTCCTTCCCCAACAAGAAAATCAAGTGCAGGATCATCTTCATCCCCACTAGCCTCCTTTGCTTCAGCTCCTTCTAAAAAGGACAGATCGGTTCCCAAGCTGGCTCCGTCGACTGAGTTGTCCTCAAGTTCATCTCCCACTTGATTGGCCAAGGCTAGAATATCACTGTCAATCATTTTTAACTCTGTTGGTTTTTCTTTCTGTTCACTAAGAAATGATTCAAGAGAGTCAGGGATTAAATCCCCAGTCAGGGATTCAGTCCCTCCTCCGGGGTCAACCAAACCAGCCACCTTCTCCATCAAGCACTATTTGTTAGAACTCCAAAAATGATCTTCAATGAAAGAACTGAAAATACAGCAGTTATTAAGCCGATTATTATTTGAAAAATTATATTTTAAAGGAGAATTTTCAAAACAGTCAATAATCATCCAAAATTATGCATGTAAATCAGTGACAATCCACCATTATCTTTGGGCCAGCTTTATACTTCTAGATGGGAACATTGTGGAACTATTAATTTTACCCCAATTGTCCCCAATAAAGAGCTGAGGACAACAATGATTCCTAATGGCTATCTTGCAATTTAATATCTTTGACATTGCTACAAGGTCCAATCATGGATAGCCAATCTCCCATAAATCCTTGAAAGAAAAATATAAAACATTACTATTCACTTTTACTATTTTTACAGCGATGATGGGATAAAATAAAACTTTAAAACAAATTAGAATAGATTTTTTTTAAAAAAAAAGGTTGAGTTGAAGCCTGCGTTTATAAAAATAATATTTTAAAGATTTCTTCATGAAGAATGAATTAGCAAATATTTATACTTTATTTAATATAGCAGACCCTGAAGTTTTTACAATTTGGTGTAGAAAAAATTGTGTAACTCCCAACTTTTTACACTAATAGGGTATTTTTTAATAAAACTAAAAACTGCAAGAAAAAATATATTACTTTTAAAATTCAAGTAAAACAAATTAATGAGGGTGTAGTTTAAATATAACACCTCAACTTGATGTACATTAAAATTATTTTTAAAGTAGAAAAGCCTATATTTATATAAGCCTAAAATATTATTAGTTTAATACATATATGCCTATATGAGCCTAACAATTAGGCCCATGCCATATTTATTTTCCAATTACTAACAGTAATAAAAAAAAAGTCAGCTTTCAATTTGATAATGAAAACTTTCAAATTTTAAGGGTGACTCTGTATAGGCATAGACATTTTGCTTTATTTTGGCCCTTTATGTTTCATGGCCATGCCAATGGCTTAATAGTTTAAGATGCGATATTCACAACAATAATCAAAATGGTAGATGGTGGGATGTGACTGAAATACCACTAACATTTTTTGAAAACTCTAAAGCAGTACATAATTTTCATTTATCATATAGGCAGAGGAATAATAAAAATGATAACCTATAAAAGGCTTAGTTATATTATACAGTGTATGCACAAAACCTATTAACTATTAACTATTAAGTATAATTAGGTTCACAAAAATTATTCCTACATTTTTTAGATTGCTTGTAATTGTCAATGAAATCTAGACAATCTTGGGGTTTGTTATTTCTTTGACAGCAAGCCCTATATAGGAAAATCGTGGCCAACACTGTCAATGTCAATACAAATACATACTACATTACATAGTTACTCAAATCCAAATTAAATATGAGCATCACCGGTCAGGATCACTTCCAGTCCTGTTAGTCAATCTTGAAAATTTATATTTTAGTGACTTTGCTTGCTTCATTGCAAGTTGTCGGTCAAGCCTATTATTAGTTATTAGCACCACTGATTATGAATATTAAAACAAGAAGATTCACCTGGGACGCGAACCACAGTGTCAGGTTGTCAATGCGTGATAATCTTCATAATGAACTAAATAGCATAGCGTTTTAGCAGCTAAAAAAAGAAACAAAACTAACCTTACTACGAGTCGGTGCGAGGAGGGCAGAAACAAGCTCCGCCGAGAGATCGATTCGTTTTAGCTCAAATTTCTTTGTTTCATTAATGTACGTGCAGGAAACTTGAGCGCTTAATTAGCATTGCATTTGAATGGGGTATATATCTCTAAAAATGTTTTGACATTAAATTCAATAATAGAATTTCGAACAAAGCTCAATTTTTCACCCCATTGAAAACGAGTGAAAGGGAATCCCCTGGGTCTTTCACTTCCGTTCCATCGATAAAAGGAATTCTGGGATATCCCCGTGCCCAGATCGAGAGAATGACCCATTTTAAGTTGGCTATCTCAATATTATTATATAATTTTATTAAGAAAATTACAAATAAAAAAAATATTCTTGCTTAGTAAAATTTCTTTATGGATATCAAGCTAATGCATTATACAAATCTCCAATTTAGCACTTCAAATCAAATATTCATTACGAAAGCCCCGCTGAACAGTCAGGGGTAATAAGGGGAGAGACTGCAATCAGGTTAGTACAAAATAAAATGAGTAAAACAGAGTATGGTTAAACCTGAAAAATTAAACGTAACAAAACAGCGAACGTGTCGGCAGAAAGCCTTCGTCAGCGAACAAAACAACAGAAAAAACGTTATAAAAATAAGAAATAGCACTTAGCTGGTAAGTAGTATCTGTGGGCAGCAATAGAAGTGTGGAACAGTCAGTTGAGTCTTGAAGTATTGTATTAGCATTCATTGACGCCTGGTCTCCTTAAATTTTAAAGATACAGTTACATAGTTTAGGATTGAATTAATCCAGTTGATAGAAAAAAATGTTTTTATGTATATAAAACAAATTTTGAGAGACCATCAAATCTTCAAGACATATTTATGTTACGTCTACGGTATGACACAATAGACCCTGTTATTTTTACTGAAAATAAATAATTGTCAAGCTCTGCAGGCTACGACGTCTACGACCATCCACTTTTCAGACCATTTTAATTAGGCACTGATATTTTAGTTATTGAATTTATCTAGAGAAAGATATGACTTTATAAACTGATTAAAAGACAACTATCCTAACAGATGCCTTAAAATAAGAAAAGGTCATAAGCCTACGATATTTAAAAAAAAAAAAATTAAAAATAAAAGTCAACACACTCAAGACTCTAATAAGTTCAAGTTTATTTTCTATTTTTTTTTAAAGCGCATGCGGAACTGCTGTAATTATACGCTACAAAATGTGAATTGATATTTAAAATTTTGTTTTAGTTACATACTGTTATTGTTTTTCAGATCACTTTAAAAAAAAAGCTTTTCTGTGTGTGTGTGTGTTTTGTTTGTTAAAAAATTAAATATATTATAAACTAATAGTGTTCACAGCCGTCGCGTGGGGCCTCGGATATTTATGGGGTTCGAAGCTGTAATATGAAAAAAAAAAAGAAGAAGAAGAAAAAAAGAGTGTACTATCAACTTTGAATAAAGTGGTCACAAAACAGAAAAGTGGCATAGGGCCTCCAAAGTCACGCAACGACTGTGTCATTAGGCCTAAATTCACTAAAGCTAAGACTTTTGCTCGAACTCAATTGAAAAGCGTGAAATAACATTTAAATGTTAAAATGTAGATAGGAAGTCCTATTAAAATTTTAGTTTTTAAATAGCAGACCTATTTTTTTAAATCAGGAAGCATGGAATCTACAATATGTCATATTTTTGTTTAATTAAAAATATATAACGTGCAAAGACACGAACGCACATTCTTCTTGATTTTTTTTTGTTATTAATTTTGAGCGCGGGTCACACTAACAAGTAAAATAAATAAATAATTATAAAAATAATAAAAATAAATAGGGTAATTTTAAAAAAAAAAAATCTCTGATTGAAGTCGTATTTCACGGAACATCGCCACTAGTTACTTCCGGCAACTTCATTAAGTCTGCGGTCATAATTTATTTCCGAGATAAATCAAAAATAATTTATTTTGTTTTGGAAAAATACATATACCTTATTATACCCGATTTCAGGGTTGGAGCCTAAGTTTAGGCCTATCATTTTAAATAAATGTTCACTATTTAAAAAACTTGAATTAAATTTCATACTGAAAAATGATTCTACACACACATTTGTTTTCTTTAAATTTTAATTTGACATAAAATATAAAACAAAAGACCTATATTCAATTTATTGTCAAATAATCATTAGATTAATAATCATAAATATAATATAAAAAATATTCTAAAATATATAAATTTAGTTTAAGATTAAAGATTCATTGAGCTTTTAATGTAAAAACTTTGAAGCGTTTATTTCTGCAAAACATGGGTTTTTGTCAACAGTTACACCTCTTAAGGAAGGCCGCACTTAAGGAGTCCGACCCCAAAAGTGCTAAATTGTATCTCAAAATAAAATAAATTATAAATTATAGCAGTAGTAAGCGTTACTCCTTTCTAAGAAAATACATTTTGCATTAGCAGTTTCATTATTTACACACTTAATACTATTTAATTATTAATAATGAGTCATAGTTATCCCATCCTAACCCTTGACCTTGCCATAATCATACATTTTAACAATTAACTATAATCGATTATATGTGGGTAGAGATTTTGAATGTATTTACAAGATGTACGAGCAAAAAGAGGAGCTATTGTTGCATCTGAGCACCATCTAGTTTGGGCAAGACTCTAGCTAAAACTGAAGAAAAACTGGGAAGAGCCAGTGCTAAACTAATAAAATTAAACATAGTAATTCAGGCAAACGAGCAGAAACGAGAGGAATTCAGTGCTACCTTGAGAAATAAGTTCCAGGACTACAAGACCAAACAGATGATGACCAGATAGAACATAAATGGGAAAAAATAAAGATGAATGTAGCATCCACTTGCAACTAGTTTTGGGATCACCGGTGAAGCTGAAGCGAAAACACACAGATTGGCTCTCATTCAATATGATGCAAAAAGAAGAAAAACAACTAGAGAAAGAAACAAAGAGTGTAGTTAACAACAGCCGCACCATGGCGCAGAAAATAAAAGTACAATGAAATGTAAAGAAGCAAATCGAATGGGAAAAATCAGCATAAAAATGCTTACTTAGATGGTCTAGCATCAGCAGCAGAAGAAGCAGACAGAAAGGGAAATATAAAAGAGCTCTATGACATAGCAAGAAAGCTCTCAGGAAAATAAAGAGGCCAGATAGACCACTTAAAGATAAGGAAGGTAAATCAATAACGGAACGGAAAGAACAACAAAAAAGATGGGTGGAATACTTTAAGTAATAACTAAACAGACCTCCACCCACATACACAACAGACATACAACCAGCAAATGAAGACTTACAAATAGAAGAAAGTGCCCCGAATAAGGAAGAAATAGCCTAGTCTATGGAACAGCTCAAAATAAGGAAAGCATCGGGATCGAATTACATCACAACAGAGATGATGAGAGAAGATACAGATTCAATAGTCAACATGCTGCACCCTCAATTTGAAAATATATGGAAAGAAGAGAGTTCCAAAAAACTGGAAAGAAGGATACCTCATCAAGATACCAAAGAAAGGGGATCTCAGCAACTGTGCAAACTACAGAGAAATTATATTGCGGTATGTACCAGGAAGGGTCTTTAACATACTTATTTTGAACAGAATGAAAGACCAAGTCAACACACAGCTACGAAATAAGCAGGCTGGCTCCGCCGAAACAGATCATGCATATATCAAATTGCAACGCTACGAATAATTGTAGAAGTATCAATGGAAAGGAACTCCCCATATATTTAACTTTTATAGACTACGAAAAGGCATTTGATAGCGTTGGCCAACAAACCTTTTGGAAACTTCTCCGGCACTATGGGGGTACCAGGAAAGCTAGTCAGAATCATTCAGAGTTCTTATGAAGAAATGACATGCTTGGTGGTACACGAATATAGATGCCTTTGAAGCGTAAAAAGGAGTAAGAAAAGTATGTATCTTTCCCCCTTCCTATTGGTCATTGCCATTGACTGGATAATGAAAAAAATCCACAGACAAAAAGAGGAATGGAATACAGTGGAAACCCTTGCAACAACCGAATGACCTAGACTTTGCCGATGGCTTTGCACTTCTGGCCCACAACCAGCAACAGATGCAGTAAAAGCATAAAGATGTAGCTACCGTTTCATCACAGCGACGTCACGATCCCCCACTTTCAATGACCAAGGACGTCACATTGTCGTCATAACAAAAAGTCTTTTCTGAAATATCAAGGACGTCACGTCGACGTCAAATTTCCATGCTATCTATTTCCTTATTAGTTAATCTAATAGAGAAGTTAAAAAGCGAATCGGATAGAGAATGAAATATATCGAAAATTTCATCTTTTAAGTTTTTTTTTTTTTTAATTTTTTTTAATATATTTTTTTTTATTGCTGAGTCAGCAAAAGTCGAATGCCCGAAAGTGTTAAGGCTGTAGCAGAAGAAACGATTGGATTTGAACCTAGACTGAAAAGAACAGGGTGGTATTACGCAGAATGCAAAGAACTTATAGAACAAACAAAGCTTGGATAATGATGCTGCAAAGGGAGACAAGGAGAACACGGCAATTATTTAATGAAACATGAAGGGTGGCCAGCAAAATTTGCTGAAAGAAAAAACGTGTTTGAGAAAAATAAAAAATAGTAGAGATAGAAGAGTTGGAAAAAGAAAGAGATGTGAGGGGAATGTACCTGAAAATAAAGAAGGAAAAGAATGGCTTCCAAGCAAGATCCCACGTGTGTGAAAGTACGGGTGGAGAATTGATCAGAGAGAGCAGTAGAGTATTTGCTTCATCTTTTCCCACTGCTCGTTTATATTAACCTTGCTGGCTGATTCCCTTTTGGATAATTCTAGTTGAGTTTAATCTTCTGTTGATATTCCTCGGTAGTTTTTGGGTCCCTGCTTAATTTCTGGCTGTTGTACTGTTTTTCTCTTTTATTGTGTTTATTTTGTTTATTGTGGATGTTACAATATTTTATTCTTACAAGTATGTGGTCTGAGTCTATGCCCGCCCCTCTACAACTTTGTACATCTAATATGTCCGAGCCATGCCTCCGATCAATGAGTAAGTGGTCAATTTGATTACTGGTAAATCCATCTGGAGACATCCATGTCGCTTTATGTATTTATTATTATTATTATTATTTTTTGTTGGAATTTTGTGCTACTGATTGTCATTCCTTTTTCCTGCAGCGAAGTCTATAAGACGTGTTCCAGTGGCATTGCTCTCATCATGCAGACTTTCCTTTCCTATTGTTGGTCTGCAAACTAGTTATTTCCCAATTTTCGCATTGAAATCGCCAGGAACTATTTTGGTATCATGGCGAGGTGCCTCATCAAATACTCTTTCCAGTGTTTCGTAGAAAGTTTCCTTCATGCTTTTATCTGTATCTTCCGTTGGTGTATGTACGCAGATTGGCGTGATGTTAAACAACATTTAAAAACATTTCTTTCTGTTATCCTTATGGAGCATAGTCTTTCATTCGCTGGTTTAAAGCCAATAACTGCATGTACTGTCTCTCTTTTGACTGCAAACTCTGTTCCTAAGGTGTTAGTGTTGTTTCCACTGTAGAATATTGTATACTCCTGAGTACTTAGGATATATGGGTTTTTACATCTGATCTGCTGCAGTGCTGCAACCACGATTCTATATTTTAACAATTCATCACTGAGGCGGGCCAAGGCTCCCGCTAAGTACATTCCAAGTCACTACACGTATATCATATTTTTGGTCAGGCATGGGTCGAACCCCAAAATTATCGGTCCTTTTTCTGTATGTTGTTTTACTTTTGTAACACTTGCTTTTTGCACGTGACATGGTCATCAGCCCTGCGCACAACCATCTGGGGGCGAGGGGGGGGGCGGCGGGGTATGCCCCTTTCAGCTCTTAGGGTAGCTGCCTTTCTATTGGGTCAGGCCCCTAGCCTATGTGGATCACTCCACTTCCTACAAGGCAGTAGGCCCCTAGCCTATGTGGATCACTCCACTTCCTACAAGGCAGTAGGCCCCTAGCCTATGTGGATCACTCCACTTCCTACAAGGCAGTAGGTACTGATTTTGGTCCGCCCCGGGTATTTTATTTCCCCAGTACCATATTTGGTGGGCTTTCACCTATCCGCCACCTGGGGGAGGCGCTCAATAGAAGATCAGTATCTCCTCACGAGACCTTAGTGGAATATACCAGACAAGTCATGAGGATAATCAATTTAATTTAATTTATTATCTATTTATTAAAATAATCTTAAAAAAAAAAAAAAATCAAAAAAAAAAAAATCAAGGGATTGCTTCTAGTTTATTCACTGTTCTGCACAACTCAAAATTCGATTCAAAACTCCGGTAAGCGGAAAATTGTAGTCGCGACCTCATGTGCGATGGGTCTACCATCGCCTATTGCCGCCACCGCCTAGCAACTAAAGTTGCCGAAAAAGATGTCTATCGATCAGTAATGCAATGACAAACCTACCGCCGTCACCGTCGCCAAAAGGGAAGTCACTATCACGAAACGGGTGCCGTGACAAAGAGAGAAGAGCTGGATGCACATACAAAGGAAACGGCTGCGTTTTGTACAACGGATTCTGTGTACGAACATACGAGCCTAGGGTTGGTGTCACCCGGTGCGGTAAACTCATGGTGTCACCCCCCCCCCCACCAAAAAAAAACAAAAACTTCAATGATGGATTTCTACTTGTTAAAATAAATACACTGTATAACAATGACAAGAACAAAATCACATACATCGAAGGTCATGAGGTCAATGTCTTTATATCTGCAACAACGTTAAGTTATAGTTATTTTTAAATTCAATTTACTTTATTTCAAATTGTCCTTTCCGTGTCTTCAAAGCTGCAAACCTGTCAATCACTTGATCGAAATCAATTTCATTCACTGTATCACTTCCAATTAATAGCAGAGCCGCATCAGAAAGCCTAGACTTTTGCATGGTGGATCATAAATATTCCTTGATAAGCTTAGTTTTGATAAGCTCCGGGCGCAAGAAGCCACATACACACATATTGTAAGAAAAAAATTAAAAGCTTAGCGAGAGTATTGGAGGAGATTCTAGGAGGTCCCATTCAGCTATGAATTTCAAAACATCAAATACTGACCAGTCCTTGAATTTGTGAAATTCAATATCAGCTGCCTTTAGATCTCTTCTAAGCTTTGGTATTTCTTTTAAAAATTCATCTTCTAATGACTCATCATAGAAAGAGGTTAATTTTGGAACGGAAACCAATAACTCTTCTTCACTTGCTGATACTAGACTCTTGTGTCAAACAGTACCAAACATATCTGCTACTTCCTAAAATCACATACATCGAAGGTCATGAGGTCAATGTCTTTAAATCTGCAACAACGTTAAGTTATAGTTATTTTTACATTCAATTTACTTTATTTCAAATTGTCCTTTCCGTGTCTTCAAAGCTGCAAACCTGTCAATCACTTGATCGAAATCAATTTCATTCACTGTATCACTTCCAATTAATAGCAGAGCCGCATCAGAAAGCCTAGACTTTTGCATGGTGGATCATAAATATTCCTTGATAAGCTTAGTTTTGATAAGCTCCGGGCGCAAGAAGCCACATACACACATATTGTAAGAAAAAAATTAAAAGCTTAGCGAGAGTATTGGAGGAGATTCTAGGAGGTCCCATTCAGCTATGAATTTCAAAACATCAAATACTGACCAGTCCTTGAATTTGTGAAATTCAATATCAGCTGCCTTTAGATCTCTTCTAAGCTTTGGTATTTCTTTTAAAAATTCATCTTCTAATGACTCATCATAGAAAGAGGTTAATTTTGGAACGGAAACCAATAACTCTTCTTCACTTGCTGATACTAGACTCTTGTGTCAAACAGTACCAAACATATCTGCTACTTCCTTGGTCGCTAATGATCTGATCTGGCCTTCAGAATGAAAGCGATCAATACAAGCCAGGATCTCCTTACTGTTTTCTTCTCGCAGAAAGAGTACAGCATCAATTAATTGTTCTCCTGCCATTCGCTTCTTCAACCTTATTCTTCTCTCTACCGAAATTCCATATTGGTCTGATTTTAAAAGTGCCCTTTCAATAGCATGTTACACCAAGTGACGGCGCTTCACGTGGAGAAACAATCTTTAGGCCTCTAGGTTTCTCACCACTTTGTCAAGAGTAAAGCCTTTAGTCTTCAGATACTGCTGTGTAAGATTTACTTCCTCGAGTAGATCAGCCCAAAGGTAAAGGTAGCATATAAACGTGAAATCACAGACAGCATGTAAAAGACCGTGTGCTGTACCTTTTGTATCTGAATATTCAAGAGGATTACACAGAGTTACAATCATCGCCGCACATTCATCAAACTCATCTTTCAATGTTTTAACAGCAGCATGATGAGCTCTCCAACTCGTTATTGACAGTCTTTTCACCGACATCCCAGTGGTGTATTCAATCAGAACATTCCATCGATTAGTGGATGCAGCAATCAAGGAAAATATTCTTTCAAGAGTATCGAAAAATGTAATACATGAAGCATTTTCTGCAAAAGAGTGTTGACCACACAAGTTAAGTGAATTGCCCACACATATATTAAAAATTGCATTCTTTTAATATTTCTTTTCATAATGGCCTCAACATCTCCATGGATTCCAGACATTGTGGCAGCATTATCGTAACCTTGAGCTCTGAACATCATTATTTCTAGTCTATAAAGTTTTAGATTTTTAAGAATTTCAGAGCTGAGGTCATCAGCTTTTTCCCCTCTTAACGGGAAAATGCAAGAACACATCTCTCACTTCAACTTTCCCATTGTTGATTTTCACATATCTGATCACTTCGGACATCTGATCACTGTGTGATATTTCAGGTGTACTTTCGAACATAATTTCAAAATACCTTGCAGACTTTAAGTCCATGAAAAGAATCTAATTCACATGATGTGCGAGGACATTTTTACAATCATTTTGGGTTTCTTGTGTAAGGTAAGATGCGGATGCTTTTTCTGTAGATGTACTCGTCTGTAGTCTCACTTGGGGCTCTTTTAGGACTGGGTCATATTAAGATAACATGTCAACCATTTCAAGAAAAATTAAGTAAAGACTCAACTTCGTTGTGGACACGAAAGGCAAGTTGTTTTTGTGCAAGAAACAATGTGATATCCAGCAACCTGTGCAGGATATCCCTCCACTTTTTCTTCTCCCTGTCAATCACAGCAATACTTTCGGCATCAATTGTTTTGTGTATCCTAAGTCCTGCTGCCAATGCTTCCAACTTTTCAAGGCAACATATGTGCTCTTCCAATGCCTCATGGTTTTGTAATTTTGGGCTCAGTTTCCACCACTTATCAAAGCCAGTAACAAATGTGGATGTTGTTTCTGTAAAAATAACAGCAAACAATCTACAGCAAAACAATACAATTTCTGACTGACGAGTGAATAAACCATCCACGACCGCAGTATTTTCTTGCCATTTTGAATCATCCCTTAGATCCATTGATTTTTATAGCTGGCAAACACCTCCTTTAGTATTTCGCATTTAGCATTGTCATTGCGCTGAATAGTACGTCCTTGTTCTGAAACGAGGTGCTTCATATTTTAAAAGGTTCAGACCGAAAAAATGTCCCTAAATGTATATGAGGTACGTATCTAGTGCATCTTTTAAAATGTGCCAGTTTTTGTCATTAACCATTACACGTACAGTATCGTGTTTTGAATAAACCTTATCACCAAACCATCCATGTCTTTGGATTGGTTACATTTATGAAAAATGTAAGTGTGATCGGTTATACTTTTATGAATCTCGGTTGTGTGTGCACAGATTGCTCTGTAAATATGCAATTTTTCAATTGGGTCTCACCCCTAAAATGGTGTCACCCGGTGCGGTCCGCACCCCCCCCCCCCCGCACACCCCTCGCTATGCCACTGGCGGCATCCAAACATTTACAACTAAAAATTATTTTTATTCCATGGCACCCACATCCAATGCTTTTTGAAGATCGTTTATGGCGCCCTAAGCACATGACACCTCTGGCGACTGCCCAATTTGCCTGCACTGGGTATCACCACCAAATGATGTCTGGAATCGGAAAAAGTTCTTTAAAATAATATAAACAATTGTATGTATAAAAATATGAAATTTAATTTTGAGTGTCGGCTCTAGAAGATAATGGAGTATGGACATCAATAAGAAGTAAGGAAAGTAAAGCACATAGTAAACGAAGGCGTTTACCTGGAGTGGCTCCGTACAGATTAAATGGCTTCGGAGCCGGATGTGATAACAATAATAGTATGAGAATTTTTTTAAACAGTGTTTTTTCTCCTTATTTCATAGATTCATAGTTTTATTCTTTTTAATTGTCTTTTTTTTTTTTTTTAAATTTCTTAGTACCGGTACAGGTTGTTTTTTTTTCTTTCTAATTTTATTTTTTAGTTAAAGCCATTTTCGTAGACAATTTAAAAAAAAAATCTACTAATCAATTTTTATTTTTTTTTATTGTTTTTTTTTTTTTTTTTAAATTTCTTAGTACCGGTAAAGGTTGTTTTTTTTTCTTTCTAATTTTATTTTTTAGTTAAAGCCATTTTCGTAGACAATTTAAAAAAAAAATCTACTAATCAAGATGATTCAGATACATTTATTGTTTTCATTTGAATTTTAGAAAAATACCGGTAATAATATTAATTTAATTATTGAAATTAAATTCTTTATTTAAGATTATTTATTTGTATTGTTTAAGTTAAAAGTAAAAGATTTAATGACACAGTACTTTATGAATTAGGTATTTTAAATAATGAAACTTTCATTCAAACTGAATTAATTTCGACTATTCCTCTAGAGAGCTTGGCTTAGTCAGAACTAAACCACCAATTTTAAACTTTTTCCTTGGCTCTGGGAGTCATACATGCCGACACTGACTGTTTTTCCTGACATCTCGAATCTCCTTTACTTTCAACAATCTTTCACATATTTGACTTGACCTATTTCACAAGGTAGTTGGAATGAACATCTTAAAGGAGGCCATTGTATAAAGCATGAGAAAGAGACTTACGGTATTTTTGGAGGACTAGTCTTTTTTTTTTTACCATATCTGTCACCTGGGTCTAACACACTGGTACATAATTTAAAGTTTAATTTAATAGAAAAAAACCCTTAACTGACTTGACAACATTTCTGTTTGGTTGTTTGTTATTTGACTTGTGTACTCCAGTAATCCATCACATAAATTAGGGGCCGGTATGGAGTAGGTTGCCAATAAACTCATTCAATTAGGTCACATCATTCCTTTGCCATTTGTCTCCTTTTACTTTCTCGCGTTCCTTGTTGGTACCCGTAAAGTTAACTAACCGTATTGTTCGTATCATTTCTTCATTTGAGTACAGACGTAATGATTGAGTGGGAGCAAATATATGTGACCTGTGAAGGGAGTTTGATTTCAAGGCAACTAAGTCATGCCACATTGAAAATAAAATACTAAAAACCTAACCTAATTAAAGCCATTTACTGTGTTATAACTATAAGACTGTGGGTGGAATTTTATAAGTCTTGTACTTGTCATAAGTGTAGTTTTGATAGCCTCTTCCTTCTAAAATAAATTATTTGGAATTTTCAAATCTCTTGCTCACATAACCATTGATTAACAAATACAATCTTTTTTAGGTGCTCTCACAAGACCGTAAATACAAATTTATTACAAACAAAAATGAACCGAAGCAGAATTTTACAAAGTATTAAAAAGGTGGCAAAAAGTCTATTTTAGTTTTAGTTCTATTAAGGTGATCCATGGGTCAAATTTTTTTCTTCTAGGTTTCTTAATTAAAAACAAAAATAGTACATACAAACCATAATTTATTTATTTATTTAGGCATTTTTATATAGCGCTTATCATAAAGCTCTAAGCGCTTTACAATTATTAAAACATGTAAACTAAGTAAATACAAATGAGACACTAGGATAGTAACTACTATTCTATAGAAACAATGAAAATGGCTATTGACACTTCAGGATCAACCCGAAACAGAAAATGAGGTAGGGCAAGGAGGGTGCATCACAGGTCATAGGCGGACCTAAACAGATGAGTTTTAAGGGACTTTTTGAAAATGGACGAGGTTTCACTATGACGTATATGGGAGGGGAGCTGGTTCCAGAACGTGGGCCCATGGAAGCAGAAGGAGCGTTCACCGATGGTCTTAGTTTTAGTTCTTGGGATTGAGAGGGTTCTACTGTCAATGATCAAACAGAAAGACAAAAAACCACTAAAGTTTATTTTAAAAAAATTTGTTGTGACTTTTATTGCAAAAAAATGTTATACCAATTTTGACTTTTACGCAATATGAATAAAGAAAAATTTGTATTGCATTGTATTGTATTGTAACTTATTGTATTGTAACTTATTGTATTGTATTGTAAATAAAACTTGGAATACGCATTAAGAATAACATTGAAAAAAAGTTTAAAGAAGCTTATTACACAGCAGTTATTGGAAGTGTTACAAGTTACAAATGGCATTTATGTGGGGGGGTTGCATAAATATTCAAGAACTCTTTAGGGATAGCAAATGTGAAAATGTTATAAAACTTTTCTAGTTGGATATATATATATAAAAAAGCCCTTAAATTTTTTAAAGAATAATAATGAAAAGAAGCATGCATTGTTTGAAGGTTGTAGCTACAATACTTTTCCTCCTGATTCATTTGGCGTTTCAAAAATCCGGAAAACGCAAAATTGAAAAAAACAAAGAAAAAAAGCATAAAATTCTTTTTTTTTTAAATTAGAGGCTGCATGAACCATATAGGATGCATACACCATGTACATATACCATTCATGAATTAAAAAACAATTATAAAACTTAGACAGAAAAGATAGAAAAAAAATTAACACATGAACCTAATAAATAAAATACATAAATACATAAATTCTGAAAAATTTTCCTATGAGATATTTGTTTAAAAACAATCCATCATTAAGTAAAGAGTGTCAATATAAATAAGCATGCAAAGTTTCAATTATGTAGTTCCAAAACTATTCCTCCTGATTCATCAATTGACGTCAGGAAAAAAAATTGAAAATGCTATATCGATAAAAGCTGAAAAGACACTGAAAATGGTTATTTAAAAAATTAAAGGTTACTTGAACAAAATTGGATGCATACATCATGAACACATTCCACTCGTTAATTAAAAATAACAATTTAAGAACATACATATAATTGACAGAATATAAATGAATGCATTTTCCCAAATACCCACTAGGCTCGAGCCTAATAAAAATAATAAGATCATAAAAACTTCTCAATTTTGTTTATGAGACATGTAATAAAACAACATAAATCATTATGTAGAGAATATAATAGAAACAATCTTGCAAATTTTGAAGCATGTGGTAATAATACTTTTCCTCATAATACGTTGACGTTAGAGATAAACGGAAAATCCTAAGTGGACCACTTTAAAAAGAGAAAAAAATTCAATTAAGCAATATTAGAAATATAGGAGCCAAAGAAAATGAAATTTAAAGCATATCAATGTGAAATTATCACAAAAGATACGAATTTTCAAAATATCTTTACACATTTTACACAGTATTGTAGAACATGTTAATAGCTAATGTTTTTAATTAGAAATCAATAGACTCAAGTTTAGGAAACAAAAATCTGACCAAGAAATATAATAAAAATGGTTATTTATACAATTTTTAAAAATAATTTTCAGCACATTAAGAAAATTTACATATTTGTAAAAGAAGCTGAAAATCTTTCGGAACCAATCATTGCAAATTAGCAGTGAAAATAAATTTACAAGAACAAGTCAAGAATGACGATTATCTCAGCATTTTCAAACCCAGTTGTTGGGTTCAGCTGTCTATATGTTCTATATTCACTTTTCTGCGTGTTAACTTGTCCGTTGGTTCACTAGTCTTATATTTGGATGTCTTATGGTGAGTTGTGGGTTTACTTGCCCTGCTTTCATTTGTACAGTCACCGCAGCGGACACAAACCATAGAGTTTATGCAGCATTAACGATCAGAAGTCTGCTTAAAAGTAAACCCGCGGCGACTGCGTTGCTAAACAGAAATGGCAAGGCCGTGGAGGCCACGTCGCTCTAGCTATGCCGACGTATGTATTACTTCAGTGCAGTGGTTCTTAACCCTTTGAAGTCGGGGAGCACTTTTGATCATGACAAAAATTTGGGGAGCACCAAAATGAAGGAGTAAAAAAACAAAAAACAAATACACATACGTACGGCTTTTATTGAAAATAAAACATCATAACATAAGAGTTTAAAATTATAACATGACAAACAAATTTTTAATAAACTTAAATTTAATAAGTAAAAAAATAACATTGTTCAAAATTTTAATTCAGAAAAATAAAAAGATTTAATGTGAAACCTGAGCTGGACGGTTTTTACAAATTTCAGTGATATTAGGCCTAATTTTAGAAATAGCTACCCTCAATTCTTCATCCAAATTAGTAAGTGTTGCTCGTTTTTTAGTTTTTATGTTGGTGACTATCGAGAAACCGAGTTCACACAAATATGATGTTGAAAATTGCAACAAGATTTTAAGTGCCTTCATGGAGAGAGCTGAGTATTCTTCTTGCACAAAGATCCAAAATTCCTCCAGAACCATTTCGGAAAATTTTATTTTAAGTGTACGATCCGATGATAGGTTGATTAATTCTTCTTCTTCTTGGTATGACAACTTACTATTTGATGTATCAACCGTGGCAAAGGGATTACGTATCCAGTCATATGTTTCTACGTTTATTGATGGAAAATAAAATTCAATCTTTTCTTCTAATAAAGTTAAATGCTCTGTTACTGCTGAAATAATTTCGTCGGTAGTGTTATCATTAAGAGAAGGAAAGATATCTACTTTCTTTTTCTCCAACAAACGATTTTTCCAAAAAATAACTTTTTTCCGAAAGGCTGTCAATTTGTCGGTCGATGTTAAAAAATTTTCTTTTCCTCCTTGAAGGCTGGTATTAACACAATTTAAATAATCAAAAATATCAGCTAAATATGCCAATTTACCACACCAAATGTCATTTTGAAAATATTCCACAAAATCATCCATATTTTCATTTTGGAAAAAGGTCATCAATTCATCCTTCAGTTCTAAGAAACGACGTAACACTTTTCCTCTGGATAACCATCTCACTTCAGAATGCACAAGCAAAGATTCGTACTTGGCTTCCATAGAGATGCAAAGATTCGTACTTGGCTTCCATAGAGATGCAAAGATCTTTAAAGACGCGTATTTTCAAAGGTCTCGATTCGATGAAGTTTACCGTATTGACAACTTTGTCTAGCACAGGTTTTAATGCTACTGGTCATGTTTTGGACACCAGAGATTCTCTGTGCAAAAAACAGTGAGTAGATATAACATTGGCGTTTCTTTTCTCGGCGAGAGTCACAAACCCTTTTAATGAGCCTACCATTGATGGAGCACCGTCCGTACAAATTCCCACACACAACTACCATGATATTTTGAATTGTTCGAAATAGGAAGAAATAGAATCAAAGACATCTTGTCCTGTCGAACGTTTGGTAAGCTCAAGACAGCATAGAAATTGATTCACTATTTCGTTTTCATGAATGAAACGAACGAACCCTAGTATATGAGCTTTTCCACTTATGCAGTGGACTCGTCAATATGCAGAGCAAATGCCGTTTGGAAAGCTTATCGGCAACTGTTTTCTCGATATCATCCGACATATTTTTAATTCTATTTTTTATTGTATCATTTGAACGAGGAATTTTCATTATTTCCTTTGTTGCTTCATCGCCAAACATAATTTTAACCATTTCACAACATGCAGGTGTAATTAAAGACTCTGCTATAGTATCTGGTTTTAACTGAACAGCAATCATTTCAGCAAGCTTATATGACGCCAATTGTGCCTTATCGGAAATTTTCACAGTTTTTTCAAAATATTTTACTTGTTTAGCTTGCGTATCTAACAATCGTTTGAAATAATCTTTAGTTTTTGTAGCAAGGTTGGTGTGATTTGTAGAAAAGTGACGTTTCAACTTGGTAGGAACCATCGCGCTATTGGATAATTTTTCTCCACATTGTGGAATGTGATATTCTTCCTCACAAATGTATGTAAATCCAAAACTTAAATATTATTCAGAATACTGTCGATTAATTTTTCTTCTTTTAATTCTACCGTTTGTATCAGACACAATATGTGCAGCTTTCAATTGATATAAAAAAACAGTAAAAATAGGCAAAAAGGCCGATTTTCCCCCGTTTGGGCTACCTATTAAAAGCATTTGTTCAGCTCAATCAGATAGAGTAAGTGAGTGAACATTAAATTTTGAGTTTCATAATTTCGCGGAGCACTTGCAACTACCTCGCGGAGCACCAGTGCTCCGCGGAGCACCGGTTAAGAACCACTGCTTTAGTGTATCAGAGAATGACTTGGTAATTAGCTGACCAGGCCAGGGAAACGGCGCATGGGCTAAAAAAGGCGCGAAGCGAGAGACTCGGCTACGTCACGTTATAGAATTCCACCAACAACAGAGAGCGACCAATGTCCAAGCGTTGGTTGATGTGTCACGTGTCATAATGAGCAGATCTGGGAAACGTTACGAGCGGACCAGGGGTTATGTTGCGATATGTTTTCTAGAGAGTTGTGCCACTAAGTTTTAAAAAAAAAACAACTCTTCAGCTCGCCGAAAATGCCGCCCCTCATTATAAATTTAAAATAAAATTATAAATGTAAAAAAAAGTGGTACCTGTGTGGACCACCCCTTCCACACCCCCCTTCCTATGCAAGTGGATTGCCTTTTTCTCGACAATTGTGAGTCATAGTAGGCAAATAAGCTATTTTAATGGTCTGTGGTTGGTCAGCTCTAATTTGATAAATGTAACTTAATTATTTAGATGCCTCCTAAGTTGACTTTGGTTTGTGATGAGTAAAATGAGAGGCAGTGTTAGTAATTTTATGTATCTTGATGGAACCAAGTTGCTTTGTTTGTAATCTGTTTGCAATGGTGTTTATTTCGCTATTGACATATATTTCATTACTTTCCAGCTTTTTGCTTCTTAGCCTTAGTAAATCACCAGCTATTTATTGAGAAAGAAATCGAAACTGTCACAAATTTTAAGAAAGGAAATTGACAATTTTATTTAAAGTTTTAACAAACATTTCCCACTTAACCCCCACCCTCAAAATTCTAGCCGCGTTCTGTTCGTAATGGATGCACAACCATGCAAAGGAAAAGCAGCGCCCTGGGCGAATGCGCCCCCTGATAATGAGGTCCCTTGCGAGTACCACCTTTACATGGCTGTGCATGGATCCAGTGGGCTAGAAAGAAATATCAGACAAAGTAGATAGATTTATAAAATAAAAATAAAAAATATTTAAATCTAAATATATCCAATTGGGCACCTTTTATAACGTATCTTTGACAGGGCTACCACACCTTGGGAATTCACAACCCCCCTTGGGATCTGGGGAATAATATTGAAAATCAGGCAAAACCTTGGGAAATCTCATCTGGTGGGAAAATTTTATTATATTTTTCGAAAAAACGCAACAATATGTGATAAAAAATTAAGTGAAAATAAAGCAAAATAATGCTTAAAGTAACAAAGCAAAAAATTAATTGTTTTAATGTTCCTTTCTGGTTTTAAATTTTAAATCCACTCATCAAATAAAAAAAAAAAACTCTTCTGATATTAAAGTTATTATTATTGCGAATTGTTACAAAGTTGATAATTAAAGAAAAATTCAATTTTCTCTTCTATTTTTTTTTAAAATTGAAGATTTACAAATTACATCCAGGTTTTGACTGTTTATTATATGGGGGGGGGGGGGGGAGGCTCGGAAACGTTATCATTAGGCTATTTTTTAGACATTAGCAGCCATACGAAAAATATAGTAGTGTTCAATCAAGGATCCATGCCATAGTAAAATTTGATTATTTCAATTACTCATACAATGTATTCAAAATATAATGCATCTGTAAAAAATCCAGCCTAATTTTCATCAATTGGAAAAAATATTTGTGGATTGAAACACAGGTAACTAAGATATTAAAAGTATAGGCCTACGTTGAAGGATTATAAATGAACAATACATTTAAAAGTATGTTATTTTGTTGAAAAAATCGTTATAATGTAAATTTACAATAAAAAAATAAAAATACCTATTGTTTTCATAATAATATCAATCCATTTTAACTACAATTATTATTAATAAATTTTGCTTCATTGCTTTGCAAAACCACTTCTACTCAACAGACTTACAATAAGAAAAATCATTTTTTGATGAAGAACATTTTGCCCTTGTAAAAGGAATTCTGTGTTGATTAGCCTTGTAAGCTTTGTTTCCAAGTGACTTCTATTACACATGTATTGTAGAGGATATTTTTACCAGATAATTCGGAGGTAATATTTAGTAGCCCAACTCCAGTGGGTATTGATATTTTGGATTATAAATTATTTTTTTAAAAACAAATTGTTTGTTTCTTTTATGTGATAAACATTTTTTAAAATGTCTTTTTCAATAAATTTCAAACAAATAATGTACCATGTTTTTCAGGGGCATTAATTCAATCTATTATTACATTAATTACATAGAAAAACCCTTTTTTTAAAAACTCTTATATATTTTTAGGATCTTGGGAAATCTTGGGAAATTTGTTCACCAAATCTTGGGAAATTTTAAAAATGTAAGTGGCAGCACTGGTCTTTGAAGACAGAAGAGTTCACCTTGTTTTCCCACAATGGCGTCGTAAAGTACAAAATATTCATGAAATGTAATTTAAAAAAAAAAAATTATGCAATTTTGTTAAATGGTTATTGTATTCGAACAAAAAGACGCTATTTTAAGCCTTTAGTTCCATCCGGTAAAGAGGAAGTTTTAATTTTATATCACTAGAAATAATTATTCGCGCTTAAATTTCATTGCCTTTGGCCTTGCGCCTTAAACTTAAACTTAATAATAATAATAATAATAATAAGTAAATATAAGGCGAATCGGCTAATCCTAATACTAATAAAAGAAAAAGAATAATAACTTAAATAAGGCAGGGATTCTTACCACATGTCACATGTTTTTATATTGTTGCTTTACTTTTACTTTTAACTTTTACTTTACTCTTTACAGTACTTTACTTTTCCTAATTTAGGAGTGCTAGAAGGCTGGCACATAATTCACTAAAGCAGCAATATTGTGAAAACGGAGAAAACTAGAGAAGGTTTTTAAAATAAAATAAATTATCCAACTGTTCTGCACTGGGAAGTTGGATTTGGACATATTTTTTAATATCTAGTTAGTTAGTTGCATTTGAATTATTGAAATATATATTTAGAACCCACAAAAAAGCTCTATTTCTATCCCTTAAACAATATATCCCCTCAGCCTCAACGACTTGCTGTAGTTATTGAGGTCAAAACGATTGCAAAAAAATATTTTGAAATCAAATCCCGTAAGTCATTTGAAGAAGCACTGAGTAAAAGTACATCCTTGACATCTTTTTGACAAATATTATATTCAAAATCACTTTTCCAAAATCAAGTAGCTTGCGTAGAAGCTATGTTTTAATAAAATAAAAAGAGCAAATTTCTGAGTTATATCTTTATTATTTTCTTTTATTCATATCAGATATAAAATGTGGCAGAGATGTAGCAACAGCTATGATTTTTAAAAATGTCTGCAATGACTATGAAGAATTTAGCCATTAGGATGCCGAGATTGCCATTCAGTATTGCTACTGATGGTAGTAAAGACTCCGTTGTCACCATTGAAGGATAGGGTGGCCTTGTAAATTCTCATCCCCTAGCTTTGCCGGTGTACAAAGCGTCCTTGGCCACAGGACAGAATATATTTAAGATCATGGTAGATGAATTGAATTCACAGGGCATTTCATGGATAAACTGCATTGCATTTGGCTGTGACAATGCCAATGTGATGACTGGCCAATACAATGGGTAAACTGCATTGCATTTGGCTGTGACAATGCCAATATGATGACTGGCCAATACAATGGAATATACAGTTTTACTAAAGGAGAGCAAGACATTTATCTGGCATGACGCTGCCTCCATCTGGTGCATCTTGCAGCTAAAAAGGGGGCTTCCTGTCTCCACCAAGTTGAGGAGGTCCTGGTTGACGTTTATTACTTTTTCAGAAAAGTGTGAACGAAAAGTGTGAAGAGACAGAGTGAATTGAAGAACCTGCAAGTCCTGTATGGTGCAGAACAGATAAAAAGTATCAAGCATGTCTGCACCAGATGGCTTGGTATTGCAAGATGCCTAAAAAGATTGTTTGAAAACTGGGACCACTTTATGCAATTTTTTTATGAAGAAAAAAATAAAAATTCCAAACCAAATACGAAACCACATGATGGGCAGACAACTGCTGTGTTGGAAGGACATTGCACAACTTACTCTGTGAACCAGGTTGATGCCATTTATGACTTTTTGCGGTCACTAACAAATTAACTGCTATTTCTTGTCTTACACACTGAAAGTTTATGATCAGATGAGATGAATTTTTATATTTCATGAGTCTTGAAGGCTGCATAATTTTACTCAAATTTCAGAAAGATGATGCAGTTGAGATGAATTTTTATATTTCATGAGTCTTGAATGCTGCATAATTTTACTCACATTTCATTGGACCAGCAATATTTTCGTATGATTTATTTTATTTTGTGCAAAGTTGTCTGTAGTGGACATTAGTAATTTTGTATTATTTACCTTTCCATAATGTTGTACTTAATAGTATTTTAATGATACATGGTTATTTTTACAGGTACTTGTCCAACTGCAGGCAGAAGAAGCCATGATCATCATGCTGAAGGAGATCCCTGCATCCTATTTGGTGACTTGTACAGCAGATTTCTCTTGCCAACAGCAGTTAATGGTATTGACCAGGTGAGCTTGTGTAGATTGATCATGTTAATGTATGCATTTATGTTGTAGTTAGTTGGACAAATTTAATACATTTCTTTTGTTTTAAATTATCATCTAAATGGTTTATCATAATACCTGCAGTACTAGTTTATAATTTTTTTTGTCTTTCAGTTCCAATGTAGGCTAAGAAGCAGTCAGAAAGATGATGCTGACCTGATTGTTGGATCTCAGGCAAAGACCATGCTGCAAAACAAAGAAAAGTACAGCCCCAGAGACAAGGAGGCTGTTGAGTTCTAGTTCTATGCTTCTGTTGGAAAATATTTTGAGATGGTGCTTGACTACCTTCTAAAAAAAACTTCCCTAACGGATCCTGTACTTCAGAATGCTTCTGTAGTTGATCCAAAAAGGTGAATAGAGGTTAAACAACACCAGCTAGAATACTTCCTTACCAGATTCCCCATTCTGATCCAGAGAGGGAATGATGTTGACACCATCTATGAAGAGTTTGATAGATATCAGCAGAGGAAAATTGAGGATTGTATTGAGGATGGGGTAAGAGTTGACAGGATTCGGCAAACAATTTGCCAAAAGCACCCAGCAATTAAGAATCTTGCACCTGCATTGAAAGGGATACCTCACCCCAGTGCTGCGTGCAAGAGAGTATTCACTATGTTCCTGAAAACATGCACAGACCAGGGAACAACAATGGCCCAAGAAACATCAAGAGGCCCAAGAAACAACAAGAGGCCCAAGAAACAACAGAGGCCCAAGAAACAACAGAGGCCCAAAAACAGCAGAGGCCTTGTTAGTCCTCAACAGAAAATCAGGAAGCTGCTTGGACTTGGATGAAACTTTCAGTGCAAAAGAACTTCCAGCAGCTTAAAGTTCAGCAAGCGCCATCAATACACAAGGTATTTAAATATTTATAAAATGTGTACTCAGTTAAAGAATATGAGACAGTATTGTACTATTTTGAGATGGAATTTTACTATTTTTTGAGTTCCTGGGGAAACAAGTCTGGTGCTTGAGTATAATATAAGCTGTGAATTAAATGATAATATAATTCATTACTTTTTTGGGGGGGGGGGGGGGAAATATTTTATAAGACTAA
>CAXITT010000211.1:624723-640319 GCA_964033795.1 Lymnaea stagnalis | reverse complement strand
ACACCTTTTTTTGCTACATTTCAACAAGATAAGATAAGGTAAGATAAGATTTCTTTTCTTTATCCAAATAATGTGTTTTGAATATATTGTATCTATTAATTTTTGGCACATATCCAGCAAATATTCTTTCTAAGACAAAATTTTTAAACCAGGGCAATTTAAACACATCAAATGTATGTCTCAAGTGCAATAATCAGTCATCATATACCACATAACTTCACTCCCTTAGTGACAATATTAACTTTAATTAAGAGTGATTGTTTGATTTTGTTAAAGCCCGAGGAGCACTCTGTTAAATTCTAACAGACTGGGGAACAAAGAAGTGCACAACTTTCAATGTTAACTTTGAGGGAAAGAATTCACCCTGATTGAGCTCATCTTAATTATCTGTGGTATCATGTGTCAAATATTCTAGTGGTTGAATATTTGGCTCGTTGTCTAGGTTTATGATTCTCGCTTTTGTTTAAATCTCTTGTAAATCTTGTCACACAACAGACTAGGTTGATTTATCAAAACAATACGCTTCAAGGTACATAAGACATTTTATTTGATGACAGCATTACTAGATTAATGCGTCTCACAGTTTAGTGAACATGAATCCAAAAATATATGGCAATATTCCAATCAGCAAACATATCCTGACAACTCCACTATCTCCAAAAAAAGACGTCTCGCTGTCGCGAGTCCTATCTCTCATCTAACCTCTGTGAACGTACTCCCCCTTACTCCAACAGTTGTCTCCCCTTTTATACCCCATATCTCATGCCTCGTTCACTCCACTATCATTCGCCCGTGACATGAAATTAGTTCACAATCCGCATTTGTCCTCAAATCAACACACACACACTACCTCATGATTTCATGAACTTGACATATCTCCCCCCTTTCCTTTTCAGATTCTACTTATAGTAGAATCGATATAACTATGGTCGTCAAGTCATGAAATCATACCAGATTTATTAACAATCATAGAGTGATATATGTCCGTAAACTGAAAACATTACAAAGTCAATGGTGCCTGCTACGATTAATGAAACTTTGTCACAAATTGGCTCTAATTCTTTCTTAACATGTGCCCCAAAAATTATTTACAATCATATCTGCAAAAAAAAAATGTCAACATCGGTACTCCTATGGACAGCTATTAATTGTCCAGCCTGTTGGTACACTCAATGAAGGCGGGATATTCCGTCTGTCTGTAGCTTTCCAAAAAGCATGCAAATTGTTCCACCAGCTCACAACGCCCCTGTAATGTATTACGTGTTTCACAATGCTTGTCACATAGTCAATCCCCATAAATAACATATACAACATATTAGAGAATAGACCCAAATATTCCCCAAATTGTTAACATAATTTGTCAACCCAAAAGTGCAACTTTTTCACCTCTTCAAAAAAATCCAATGTTTTAACAACCAAATATTTACCCCTTAACCCAACATGACATGATTCATCAAAATACACAATATTTTTCTCCTCATCTTCATAACCCACGTGGTCAATGCCAAACTCATTTGTCCCAATAGAATTGTCTGAGTCTACGCAGGACTCAACAATCCAACGGTTCTCAAGGACTGAGTACCCCGTGTCACCCACACCACAAATCTCCCCGCTTGGACTACGATCCTCGTAGCTCCACGTGAATTCATTAGCGATGAATTCCACCCTGTTAAACCTCTGTCCACGTCTTGGGACTGACCTTGAAAAATTCACGATCTCTACTTCGTGTAACCCGTAGGCTTTCCAGGTCCTAACACGTTTGACACATGGTACAAACTCAAAATAATTCCCTTGACCAATATGAAAATGATTGTTTAGAGAAAAATTACCATCTCCCTGTTGAGCCCCATTAAACTCTCCAGTCTCCACAGTATCATCTTGTACGTCCACCAAATTCATATTTTGTACAAAATCACAAGTACTATCCTCTTCAATCTCTCCCCATTGCAAAATTTCCAAAATGGCTTCTCGTATATCGAGAAAGTTCATATTATGTACATTGTCAAAATACTCATCTTGTACATTATCAATTTGCATATATTGTACATTATAAAAAACTGTATCTTGTACCTTGTCATCTGTCTCTTGAAATTTATCAAAATTCATATCATAATCATAATTCAACTGTTGTGTGTTAACCAACTGTATAGTCTGAGTCCAACATTTATAATCCACCCACTGAATATCCACTGGCTTCCAATATCCTCTCGCATCAAATACAAGTCTGCCAATCTTTGCTTCAACTCGTTCACTGACCCTCACTTTCCTGTCTATCTCTCTGAACTGTTGCTTCCTTACATCCCCACAAGACAACTACGTTCTTCCATTGACAGTAGAACCCTCTCAATCCCAAGAACTAAAACTAAGACCATCGGTGAACGCTCCTTCTGCTTCCATGGGCCCACGTTCTGGAACCAGCTCCCCTTCCATATACGTCATAGTGAAACCTCGTCCATTTTCAAAAAGTCCCTTAAAACTCATCTGTTTAGGTCCGCCTATGACCTGTGATGCACCCTCCTTGCCCTACCTCATTTTCTGTTTCGGGTTGATCCTGAAGTGTCAAAGTGTCCTCGTTTTATAGCCATTTTCATTGTTTCTATAGAATAGTAGTTACTATCCTAGTGTCTCATTTGTATTTACTTAGTTTACATGTTTTAATAATTGTAAAGCGCTTAGAGCTTTATGATAAGCGGTATATAAAAATGCCTAAATAAATAAATAAATAAATAAATCTGTGCCCTGTGCATGACCTCTTTAACGTCCCTACTCTCGGTTATAATAGCATGACATTGTTTCGGATAACTGATCTCCTCCACCAACTCTGTAATATTGTCCGTTACCTCATTTTCCCATGCTAACAAAAGAACTGTATTCCCCTCCACTTCATTTACTCGCCCCCCAGTTTCTTTAACACTTTCCCCAGTTTCTAATTTATGCAACTGAACAATCCCCGTCTTATCTTCCATTATGTCTTCAAAATAGTCGTCACCTATGCCTAACTGGGAAAAATCCAGCTTATATGCACCTGTGTCTACAAAGTAATCGTCCCCTATCCCTAACTGCAAAAATTCTGACTTATATGGACTTGTATCTTCAAAATAATCGTCACCTATCCCTAACTGAAAAAATTCCCATTCATCATTTCCCCTATTGTTGGCCCCTGTTTCAGTTTTATTTTTATTATTTGCCAGCTTTACCCATGACTTGTTTTCTCTACACCATTTAAGTTCATGACCTCCCTCATTTACTAATGGCGTCCCTGTTTCTACTTCATCCTCATCTATATTATCCCAAGTCTTCTTCTTATAGTTCCACCTAAATTGATTTTTTCCTGTTTCCCATTGTGGCATGTAATCACTATCTTCTCGTTCTACTGTATCCCCTTCTAGATTTTCCCAAGTCTTCTTCCTATAATTCCAAGTAAATTGATGTTTTTCAGTTTCCCCTTCTGCCAAGTAATAAACACTATTTCTATCGTATGGATTAATGCAATTTATACTCACTATCCCGTCTACTCTACCATCTACTCTACTATTAACCCATCCTTCTTCTGATTCCTCCTCTGACCAATCATTAATTACACCGTCCCATTCCTCCTCCTCGCACTCACTATAATCACAGTCACAATTATCATTGTCATAACAATCCCTGTAACAATACTCATTGTCACCATACTCATTGTCATTACCTTCCTCACTACTGCTTTCCCATGCCTCTATAAATTCCTTTATTTTTGCGTCTTCGAATTCTTTTAACTCTCTCATTGTTTCGGAATCTACTCCCCACTTTTCACAATTTGCTGCCTTTACTTTTGCCTCTCTAAATGCTGCTTCTATTGTTATTCGTTCGAGTGCTATTTTTTCCTTTTCATGTTTTTCTCTCATTTCTGCTATTATATCATTTGTTTCTTTTTCTTTTTTCTCTTTATAATCTTGTAATTCTCTATCTAATTTGTTTTTATGAGCTTTGTATTCTATATCTAATTTTTCTTCCAGAGCTTTGGATTGTTCTTCCTGAGCTTGCCATTCTCTTTCCTCCATTTCTAATCTTTCTAATTTTTCCATGGCATATTTCATAATTTCTTTCCCCTCCAATCCTAACTTAATCGCCTCCTGACAAAGTTCTTCTATGGTCCTCATTTCACCGGTTTACAATATCTAGTCTACTTCTACTTTGGTACAACCCCACTTTCAATTAGTACCATGTCAAAAAAAATCTCACTTAATTTCTGGTTACAAAATTATCATCATAAGACCACATAACATTTCTAATAAAGTTAATTACCCGGTCTTGTCTGTAGATGACTTGCTCCGGACGGCAAAACCATAGTGGTGGTGTCCAGTACAGCGGCACAGTAGAGGTGGTGGTGTCCAGTACAGCGGCACAGTAGTGGTGGTGGTGTCCAGTACAGCGGCCCAGTAGTGGTGGTGGCGTCCAGTACAGCGGCACAGTAGTNGGTACAACCCCACTTTCAATTAGTACCATGTCAAAAAAAATCTCACTTAATTTCTGGTTACAAAATTATCATCATAAGACCACATAACATTTCTAATAAAGTTAATTACCCGGTCTTGTCTGTAGATGACTTGCTCCGGACGGCAAAACCATAGTGGTGGTGTCCAGTACAGCGGCACAGTAGAGGTGGTGGTGTCCAGTACTGCGGCACAGTAGTGGTGGTGGTGTCCAGTACAGCGGCCCAGTAGTGGTGGTGGCGTCCAGTACAGCGGCACAGTAGTGGTGGTGGTGTCCAGTACAGCGGCACAGTAGTGGTGGTGGTGTCCAGTACAGCGGCACAGTAGTGGTGGTGGTGTCCAGTACAGCGGCACAGGTAAATCTCTCGGGTAAAGGAAACTACAGTGTACAGAAAACTTGGGTACAGGAACAGCAGGTACACGAACAGTTCCAGGCAACAGCAGGAACAGGAAACAGGTACAGGATCAGCATGTACAGAAAACAATTCGGTAGAGCGGCAGCAGCAGTCACAGGAAACAGGCACAGGTAGTACAGCACAGGTAAATCTCTCAGCGGCGTACAGGAAACACCCGGTACAGGATCGGCAGGTACAATGGAGCATCGGGTCACAGGAAACATCCGGTACATCAGGATCATCAGCTACAGGGATACCGGTTACAGGAACATCGGTTAGCGGTGCAGTTACAGGCAACAGGTACAACGGCGACGCCCTGGAGTAACGGGTACAGGAAACATCCGGTACACAGGAACAGTCAGGAAGGTCCACGATTCAGCTCCGACGACGGGCCCCCAGGTCAAATATTCTAGTGGTTGAATATTTGGCTCGTTGTCTAGGTTTATGATTCTCGCTTTTGTTTAAATCTCTTGTAAATCTTGTCACACAACAGACTAAGTTGATTCATCAAAACAATACGCTTCAAGGTACATAAGACATTTTATTTGATGACAGCATTACTAGATTAATGCGTCTCACAGTTTAGTGAACATGAATCCAAAAATATATGGCAATATTCCAATCAGCAAACATATCCTGACAACTCCACTATCTCCAAAAAAAGACGTCTCGCTGTCGCGAGTCCTATCTCTCATCTAACCTCTGTGAACGTACTCCCCCTTACTCCAACAGTTGTCTCCCCTTTTATACCCCATATCTCATGCCTCGTTCACTCCACTATCATTCGCCCGTGACATGAAATTAGTTCACAATCCGCATTTGTCCTCAAATCAACACACAGACACTACCTCATGATTTCATGACCTTGACCTTAATTATCTGTGGTGTCATGTTTTAAACAGAATGTTTACTTAATGAACTTGAATAATAAGTATATACTAGAAGTGTGATTAGAATATTAAATATAGATTGGAAGTATAGTTAGAATATTAAATTTAGACAAGAAATATGGTTAAAATATTAAGTTTGGAAGTGTAAATTATTTTTAAAATTGTATTCCTCCAGATGAGTCTCCTCAAAATTCGGTTGGTTGAATGTATTAATGAAAGCCATGGAGATGACCAAACTGGACTTAAAAATTTCACATGAAGATGTCAGAACTAGACTTTGAAAACTTCACATGCAGATGACCAAGATGGACATTGAAAACTTCATATGAAGATGTGAGAACTGGACTTTGAAAACTTCACATGCAGATGACCAAGCTGGCAATTGAAAACTTCATATGAAGATGTCAAAACTGGACTTAAAACTTTACCATGACAAGCATGACCTATTGAAGTAGGTTTTTTAAAAATTTTGCCTTCAATCGAACAAAAAAAACAACAAAATTAAAACGATAATAAAAGTTTCATTACAGTAAAACCTCCGTTTTACGACCTTTAAATTGTCATTAAAACGAGGGCGTTAATTGGAGGGGTCTTAAAAAAGAGGTAGGACATTTTCGAAAAACGACATTTCGAAAATTAAGTAAACAAGTAAAAAAAAATACACATACCATTTAGTATAGGCACCATCTTACGTTCATAATTATAGATTAAACTCTGTCTCACAACCGATATAAACTCATATTGTCTCACAACCAATACAGTCATTATCTTCCTATTCCTCATTAATTCCAATGCTGGTTTGGTAGTTGTTTAAAACGTGTGTAAGTGCTGAGTACATGCTTAGAGTTATAACTATTTATGTATAAGATAAGCGCATTAATATTGTTGTAATTATTTTTATTCAATCATTGAATAGTTTTTTTTTAATTGAAAGAAAGCTGTTATATCTGTTTGTTTGCACGATCCCCCTACCCCTGCATGCCCCCTACCCCTGCATGTTCATTTAGTATGTCTCTTTGAACACCAGACATGGTGTCTGCAAGGTCTGAAAGGCCCCTGCTCAGGCCATAACTGGCCATCTCCTTGGAGTATTTCAAAAGACAAATTAACAGTGCAAGAGTTATTTCCCCTTCACTACTTCCTAACTGCTTTAGTGCATTGTCTGCTGTTAAAAGTCGTAAACGAAATTGTTTTCTTCAAGCGTACAAAAATAGCTTTGCTTTGGAATCTGACCTTTTCAGGTGCTAGGTCGTAAAATTAAATTATTTGAAGGTCGCAAGTCGCGTTTTAGAGGGAGTTGTTCAAGAGAGGTCGTTTATATATTACAAAGCATTCTGTGAATTTTTTTTGGTCGTATGTTGGAAGAAGTCGTTAACTCATTCCTTCCTGCAATGCTACTTCCGTATTTAATTTATTTGCCTGAGAAAGGGAAGTAACTCCGTCTTGCAATTGATTTACATTTGTAAAATATATATTTAAGCTGCTAAATATTATTTAATATTAACGAATTAAGAACAAATGCAACAAAGAATGAATAAGGTTTAATATAAATATAACATTAGCGGGTAAAAAAATAACTAACAATGGCCAAAAAATTGATTTTCGGCACCTCGGACGAACACATGCTACATATAGACGCGTCATACTAAAGTACACGTAGTTTTAAAGTGAAACAAGATAAAAACTTCCGGTTTTTATATGAAAATCACGCTGAATCACGCGATCATGGAAGTCTTGAGGGATGCGAGATTTCATTGCTATTTTTAAATAAATATGAGAGAGGTGTGTCGCTATGCGCCGGGACGCATTTGGACGCATCCGGCGAAACCCATAAAGGACGCATATAGTCGCAAACGTTGGGAATGAGTTAAGAGAGGGTTGCAAAAAGGAGGTTTTACTATATTGGAAAGACTTTACCATCACTTAGACAGCCCTAAAAAATATGCTAGGGGGCTTTTCTTTGACTTCTCATCAGCATTTAACAATATCCAACCACACCTTATGATTTAAAAGCTTTATTCATTATGTTTAAATTCAAATTTTCAGGCAAGTATACTGAACTTTTTAACAAATTGCCCACAATATTTCAAGTTGAATGACCAAATATCATTAACTAGAGAAATATGTACCAGGGTACCACAAGGTTGCGTTCTCTCCCCTGTCCTGTATACAATATATACCAATAATACCCAGAGACCAAGCAACAACATTCCAATAATTAAATTTGCTGATGATACTATCATTGCTTAATATCTGAAGGAGAAAGCATATACCACAACTTACTAGCAGTATCAGTTGGTGCAATGAAAATTTTCAAAACTGAAAGAAATGGTTGTCGATTTCCAAAGGGGGAATCACCCAATTACAGATCTTACAATAAATAATCACAGTATTGAGAAAGTAGACACAAAAGTATCTAGGTATCACCATTAATAATAAGCTGACAGGGCAAGACTTGGACCCTAACAAAAACAGCAGAAAACCTATTAGAAACATGGGAGAGAAAATTTCTCCAGGAAATTTATGACAAAGGATGAATATGGACGGAGAATACATACCAACCAGAAATTGTACAGTCTATATCAGGATCCCACGCTAGTAGCAGAAATAAAAAAGGGCAGGCTACGCTGGGCAGCAGGATACTTAAGAGAATGCCAAAAGACAGAAGAGTGAAGCGGGTACATCACCAAACCCCAGAGGCAAACGGCTCAAAGGCAGACCTAGGCTTAGATGGGTGGATAATGTGGAAAAAGATCTACAGCAGCTGGGAATCCAAGTCTGGAAAAGAAAAGCATTAGTTAGGTCTGAGTGGAAAGAAGTAGTGAGGCAGGCCAAAGCCCTACATGGGCCATAGCGCCACAAGGATGGATGGATGACATGGCATGAAGAAAACCAAATTTTTTATTAAAAAATCAACCAAAGACTTTTCTATCTTTAAAAAAATGTACTATTTCCTTGTAAACAAACAAGTAATTAACTTATTATTCAATGCAACAATTGGAAGCCTTCTAAACTTCCGTCCCATTACACTGCAGGTCTATCAGCTCCATCTACAAATTTGCAGGTGCAGTTTCCACATCTATGACAAATTGGTTAGAAACAACTTGAAATGACGAAATGACTTTTCTGTGCTTCAAAGTCACTAAAGTGCTGTGCAAACTCCGCGCAAAGTAAGTTTTTCAGCAAAGTGTGCATTGGGAAACACTATAGCTTGACTTGGTTCAACATTGCTTGGCAACAAGAAAAGGGAGACAAGTTGCATGTGTGTCTCCCATACTCACAGCTTAACTTGAAATGCCTTCACTGCATCAGGCATATCAGTGATCTGAAAAACTGTGGAGTCTTTCCCAATGCTGCCCATGAATTGAGAGATTTCATCAATCAGCTGGAAAAATCTACTAAGAACTTTTATCAGACTTAGCCACCGCACCTCTGTATGATAAAGGTTGCCAAACTCTTGAGTCTATTTCCAGTAAAAAAATATCTGTGATTTAAACTTTAGGCTTTGATAAAGTTGACGGTTTGTGTAACAGTGCTCATTACACCTTCCATTTTGAGGACTCTACCACACAGAGAGCCATAGTGTATGATGCAGTGATATACTATCAATCTACCAGTACATTTATCCTGCTTTTTAACCACATCTTTCCAACTAACTAGTCCACTTTTTTCGCTGCACATCGTCAGTGCTCCCTCCATTTGTTGTAAGTCCAACAAGTTTGTCCCAAGGCAAGTTCATGTCGGTTAAACTTTGACATTTCTTGGCAAACATTTCTTTTCATGTCATTTCTCATGGATTCCATGTCCAATATTACTTCTGTTGTAAGTCCAACAAGTTTGTCCCAAGGCAGGTTCATGTCGGTTAAACTTTGACGTTTCTTGTCAAACATTTCTTTTCCTGTCATTTCTCATGCATTCCATGTCCAATATTTCTTCTGTAACATTGAAACTGGAGACAACTCCATGGATGAAGATAGCGAGCTGTGCACTGTCAGTCATGTCATTACTTCCATTGACAGTAAGTGAGAATGCAACAAAGCCTTTGTCTTTCTCGATCAGCTATGGCCATCACATTAGTGGCCATCTCACAAGCCCGATCAGCAACGGTATTTCTGCTAAGGCTTACATTTGCAAAATATGCTTTGTGTCTGAACACAAGACGTCACACACTTTCATCATGCAGCAATTCAAAAGCTCTCCTTCGGTAAATGGTTGGCCTGATTTTGAAAGCTCCTTCGCCACAATAAAACTTGCTTTCACAGCAGCTTCAGTGTGTGATTTTGCTTTGGGGAAAAACATTCCTCTTCAATTCTTCTACCTTCTGTTGCTTCTACTCTGCATTCAGGCTTTTTAACTCTTTCGATGCTGAACAACGCATACCGCGTTCATCCGCCGTTGTCAAACGCACCAACTAACGCGCTGTGCATTGTTTCAATTTGATGTTTGTTTCTTTGCTATTTCTCGGTTAAACTTTTTAAAAGCTATTTTTAAATAATACTTTTACAAAGAAGAGTGATACTTTATTGTTAATAAGCGAAACCAAGGTTTATTTGTTGTCATTTGGAGCACTATTTTAATGATTATCTTCGCTTTTTTTTTCTACTGTTTCTATGGCTACTCTAGGCCCTAGTACGTGAGTAAGTTTCCTAGATGGCTAACGGCTCAAAAAGCTTTGGAATTGTTTTATACTATTTCTTTTGACAGCGAAGATGATTTAGATTTAGATCCATCACAAGATTCCGATAGTAGTAGTTTTAGAGGAGTTTAGTTATAGAAATGAAGATGAGGTATGCGTACATCATAGGGTTTGGGGAAAAAATGGTTATTTTCTGTAATTTATTTTATTTAAACTGAAAAAATAGCTTACAAACATATAGTCCTTTCATTTATATTTCATTTGATACCAAGTTTAGTCTTATAAACCAAAGACTAATATTTTAAATATTTTTTAATAAACCCAACCTCTCACTCTTTTTCGCTCTTCGAAAAAAATGTACATTTTTAAAATGAAAATATGCCGCATCGAAAGAGTTAACTTGTCTTGATGTTTAGTCTCTTGGGGCCGTATCAGATTATATTCCTTGATCACAGCCACATTATCTCCACAAAGTAGGTACAGATTGATACCACGTTAGTCATAGCAGGAAAGGGTGATGTAATATCCGGGCTCTACCTTACTTTCATTTCTTATGCGCCTATCCAAAATGACCAACTGAATGTTGCTAGGCTACTGTAACAACGAACATCCACTCACTACACAACTTTTATTGTCGCTTATTTTGATAGAAAAAGCGAGAACGCTCTCTGGTAGCCTATCGTTGGACAAGGCAGATTATTAGGGAATATGATTTGCACTTTATAACGCATGGCCATTAAAAAATATTTGAGCCTAAAATTCTCTCTCATGCCTGATATAATTGTCCGCTAGTCAAGACCTCTCAGGCCTGATATAATTGTACGCTGGGCCTGATGTGGCCCACTGGCCTTAAGTTTGATACATATGATATAGGAGTACTTTTTTTCTTTAAATTTACTAATGCTTCTTTTGTTATAATGTTTTTTTTTCAGATGCATAACTTTGATGTAGACATTGCAGTCTTTGTTACAGTCTTTGTTACATGTAACAATAACCAACACATATTTTTATCTTCAGTGAGTAATGAGTCTTGCAGCCAAAGTGAAGTAAATGAAGTACATGAAACTGTTGAAGTAAATGAATAAAAATACTATTGTAAAGGGACGTTAAATAATATTATTTTAATATTTTGTTTTTTCACTTCCAGGTTAATGCATTCTTCATAAGTGACTTGACATTGAAATCCAAGATGTTTCAGTAAATCTATATGATAGATTCTTGGTTGACAGCTGATTGTGCACCATATCTTGGCTGGCAGCTGAATATACACCATATCTTGCCTGGCAGCTGAATATACACAATATCTTGGCTGACACCTCAATGTACACCACACCATCTTGGTTGATGTCTGAATGTACACCACACCGTCTTGGCTGACAACGGAATGTTCACCACACCATCTTGGCTGACACCGGAATGTACACAACACCATCTTGGCTGAATGCTGAATGTACACCACATCACCATGACTGAGACCTGAATGTACACCACACCATCTTGGCTGACATCTGAATGTACACCATATCTTGGCTTACATCTGAATGTACACCACACCATCTTGGCTGACATCTGAATATACACCACACCATCTTGGATGACACCTGATGTACACCACACCATCTTGGCTGACACCGAAATGTACACCGCACCATCTTGGCTGACATCTGGAATGTACACTACACCATCTTGGCTGACACCTAAATGTACACCACACCATCTTGACTCTCATCTGAGTGTACGACACACCATCTTGGCTGACACCTGAATGTCTCAACCCAAGTAAACAAATTTACCAAATTATTATAAAATAAATTTCTACTAACACAACTAAAATTTTTAGACTTTTCAATCAACCTGTTCATTGTTTCAATTACTCAAACTTTAATGTCACCTTGTTGCTGTATGAATGTGCTGCTCCACAAAAACTAATAATATAGACTTTTTAATTACCCTAACCTGTCTTGGCATGAATAATGAATGATTAAAATGTATTACCTTGACCAGTTGGTTCAAATAGACTGATGAGCTGAATGATTTACCCTAATGCTCAGTTCAGACCATCAAATTCTCATCAAATTTTTGTTCATACATTTGATGCAATTTTTTTATGAAGCCTTGTCATAACTTTAAAATAACTATTTGATCATATTTTGATGGCGTGCACATTTTTTAATATCTGTATTATAATGCACCCTGCATATCACGTGAACAAACACTAAGATGAATTTCATCAATCTAGGTCACTAGGTCGTGTTTACATTGACTAAGCTAAGTTATCAAAACAACAGCAGTCTCCAAATAATAATTATGTACTTAATTTAGAAAAAGATGTAATAGAAACATTAGACAATAAATGGGCGAATGGTATGATGTAATTGAAAGGTATTTATAAATTAAATAGGCTTTTTATTTGTACAGCATATATACTATAACCCTGTAACTGTAACACTAATGACTACTTTGTACTTCCAATTGGATCAATGAGAAATTTTATCAGCTCGAGCTCCTGGCAAAGAAAATGTTGCTCCTGAGCTCCGTAACCCTGATTACAAATAACAATTAGAAATTTAATTCTCCTAACCCCACACCACTTTTTTGTTTTTAGTGCTATCATAAGGGCCATCCATAAAAGACGTCCACCAATTTTTTGCTATTTTTTACCCCCCTCCCCCTTTGTCCACTTTTGACTTGACCTCCCTCCCCCCCTGTTGTGGACATCCAAAACATAAAATTTACCGAACTTAAATTAATGAATATTTTGGGAAAATGTACAACAATATAAAGAGTATGTATTTACAAAGATTTTTTTTTTGAATTTCTATTATTCTATTATTTATTTCTATTATTTGCAGGCAAAATTCTAAATGAAATAATAACTGTTCAAAAACATTTTATTGAATCACTGTATTAAAAAATGTAATAAACAAATAATCCACCACTCTTCAATCAACGGAAAAATCGGACTGCAGCCATTCAAACATGTTTTGTATAATGACAACATCTGTTCTTGAGTCTTCAATTGCTAATTCAATTTGATTGGCAGTCTCTTCGTCTGATTCGTCTGCCATATTATGTTTACTAGCAGGAATATTGCAATGGACGACCTTATGTTTTTTCATTGCCGCCTGTGATGGGAAATATTTACCGCAGAAACATATTCTCTTGGAAATTCTCCCAGCCACCGATGGACAATAGAGATCAAAAGGCATGCTACTGTAACTGTGATCGGGCAGTAAATCTGCAGTAAATTTATGCAAAACTGCTGCACTCAAAAAAACACTACAATGTGGACATCCACTTTGTCCTAAACCCCCTCCCCCCCTTTGTCCACTTTAGTCCACTTTGTTGAACCCCCCCTCCCCCCTTTTGTGTGGACGTCTTTTATGGATGACCCCATAGCAAATGGATGCCCCCTTAATTAAGTTAAAGAGTTCAACTTTTTAAATTATTAAACTTACTATAGGCGCAGTATAGGTTAGTTATTATAGTGTTGTTCTGTGGCGACCCCTCAGGTCCACTTTTTAATAATTTCCACAGAAAACGTAAAATCTTATTATATTATTGTTTGAGTCAAGTTATAGACATTTTTTTTTGGGTAGAATGTAGAAAAATAAAAAACTTGACTTTAGATATAATAAATATTTAAATAAGGACCCTTAAAATAAGATAGAATCATAGTAAAAAGCTTACATTTCTCAAAAATACTGTTATATTGTACAAGTATAGTAAAGCTCTCCTGAACATTAACAATATAATTTTTAAATTGATTTAATGGGAATTTTAGGTGCTATTTATGAGATACTGGTAGTTAAAAAGAGAATTAGCAGTACTCTTCTTCTTGGTCTGATCAACTGCCATTGGAAAATAGGCCATTAACTATTTCTTTCCATTACTTCCATTCTCTAGATATCTTCTCCAGCTCTTGACCATTTTTTATAACCCGGTATATTTTTGTTGACATCCCTTTACCAAGTTTAGGGAAATCATTCCTGATTTATGTATAAAAATGAACAGAACACTCGTTTGTAGTACACTGCATTAGATTTTAAAAATTATATCGAGTACAATTATGTATACCTTTTATACTGGTACTCTAATTTAAACTATAAAAGATAATATTTTAGGGAGTGGTAATCTCCTTTTTAAAAAACACCTGATTTAAAATATATAAATACAAGCCCAATCACAAATACAAGTTCAATCACAGATTTCATAAGAACTCAGAAACAAAATTGTAAAAATTTTATTAAAAAATAAGTAGTGCTGAATTAAGTTATCAATAAGCACTACCATTAGTTGCAGTATTTGTATATTTGAAAATAGGATGTCACAATCATCTTTGACAATGAAAATCTTGTCGTTTCATTGTCTCTCAAGTTAGGGGATTGTAAATGTGTCTCTAGTGTTTAATAATTTCTGGAAAAAAAAAACGCTGCGTTGAGAACCGCTGCGCTAAATCATGAAATTTTTTTACACCAAAAACAGTTTTTAGTGATTAAAAGTTTATGTTCACAATGTGCTTTCGATTCACCAAGATGATCCATAAGGTGGAATGTTTAAATGAAACATGATAAATTTGAACTTTCTATGAGGGCTCTATTGAATGATAGCCTGCAAGGCAAGGTTGAGAACGCAATATGTTCCCAAATCAAAGGCTAGTAATTGTTATTAATGCTAACAATTATAAAGTAACTGACCTTACTGGTAAGGTATAAACTAACTTGAAATTTTAAACATAATTTAACAATAATAGGATATAAATATCTGTTACCAGTTTATAAATGTAAAAAATAAAAGCTATTTTTAATATTTTCTTGATAAATTATTACAAAAAAATAAAACATGCTTTAAAATCAAATTTACAACAAAAATTAAAAATATTGAAGTTATAATAATATTGTACAGGATATCCCAGAAGAATTCTATTTATAAGTATAAAGTCATATACTTCTATTAAAATGTATATTAAAAAGTATTTTAAACAATTAAAAAATGTAACATTATTTATAGAAAAGTAACACTTGCACAAATAAAATTAAATTTAGCATAAAAGAATTGTTAATTTACTAAATTCTAGTAAAATAAATGTCTGAAATTGAGATATTTTTTCTCCCTCGATTTTGCAAATTACGGTCAAGGGGAAGCAACCATTAAAATAAACAGATTTTTAAAGACGACAGCGATAGCTTCCCATTAATTTTTA
>CAXITT010000211.1:598461-621343 GCA_964033795.1 Lymnaea stagnalis | reverse complement strand
AAATGAGATATCAAATGAAAGATAATTGAATGAACTATATGTTTGTAAACTTAATTCTCCAGTTTAAATAAAATAAACTACCACAAATGACATCCGAGTAACACCGAGTCAAAATGGACCCAGACACGCAGCGCCCGCCATTCGCACCCGGGTACCATTAGTCTCAGGCTATTCGGATGTCATTTGTGATAGTTTATTTTAGTTAAAATGAAGAAGTTTACAAACTAGTCCTTTCAATTATCTTTCATTTGATACCTCATTTGGTCTCACAAACCCAACCTCTCACTTCTTGTACCCGGGTACGAATAGCCACTTCGATTGTCTATATTGAAGTAGATCTTATAGAATGCCTGGATTTCACACTTTGCCTGTAACATGTGTAATTGGAGGGCTTGGTGGAATAAGGTGCCTACATTTTTTAGGTAGCTTGGATTTCACCAAGTCCTTAAGTTACCAAACAAGTCACCATTATTTTTAACATATTTCTTTTGTAAAGATACCTCACTGTATATCACCAGGAGTATTCATGTTTTCATCTCTTTGGAGATAGTCTCGCGGGGATAATTTTTGTTTTTCTCCCCCTAAAATAAAGAGCATTCATGTTTTCATTTTCTTTTTTTCAATTAAATAAATATTTAAACACTTCTAACATTTTTGTTTCCAATATTTATTTATTTTTCATACATACTTCAAATATTTTTATTTTATTTTAAACATTAAAAAAATATCTTCTTTTTCTCTCACATACAATTAGTTAAGCACCATCTGTTTATTTTTGCAATGTAAATATCTTCTCTTTGCCTCACATACAATAATAAGCAATGTCAGATATTGACTTTTCTTCATACTCTTTGCCTTGAATTGCTTGGCGCCAACTTCTTCCCTCAGTTTTTTTTCTTCAATCCTTGATCGCCATCTGAAATAAAAGATTTATTTATCAACCAAAAGATAAATCATTAATTGCTACCATACTTAGAGCTAAAAGAACAAATTGGTTTAAATCTATGATAGGCATTTTCAATTATAATATGATACGAGCATATGTTTTTGTTATGTTGTTAAATACAGCGAAATTAAAATAAATATTGTGATTGAACTCCAGTAACATGAGCTCAATCAAAAATATTTATTTTAATTTCGATGTGTTTAATCATATGCTTGAATTTATTTGTATCATATTATAATTGAAAATGCCTATC
Organism: Lymnaea stagnalis; assembly: GCA_964033795.1. Taxonomy (NCBI): domain Eukaryota; kingdom Metazoa; phylum Mollusca; class Gastropoda; family Lymnaeidae; genus Lymnaea; species Lymnaea stagnalis. The sequence goes on along the minus strand of CAXITT010000211.1, from coordinate 620,144 downwards.
ATAGATTTAAACCAATTCGTTCTTTTAGCTGAAGAAAATTTAAAAGCTCATGATTTCTTTTATTTACATAGTTTCTTTTTCTCTCATACTCTTTACATACATTTATTTATTCAAAATCTTTTTCTCTCACATACAATTATTGTAGCAATGTACATATCTTTACCTTGAATTACTCAGCGCCAACGTCTTCCCTCTTAGTTTTTGTCTTCAATCCTTGAGCGCCATCTGAAAATAAAAGAAATATTTATCAACTTAGATTTATTATCGGTAAAATAGCCCATCTTTCCCAAAGGATAAACCATTAATTGCTACCATACTTAAAGCTAGGCATTTGTTAGGCATTTTCAATTATGATACAAATAAATTCAAGCATATGTTTAATCACATTTATCGTTAATCTCTTATTTTTGTTTTGTTAAATACAGCGAAATTAAATTATTTAAATTTCGCTGTATTTAACAACATTACAAAACAAGAGATTTACGATAAATATGATTAAACATATGCTTGAAATTATTTGTATCATATTATAATTGAAAATGCCTATCATAGATTTAAACCAATTCGTTCTTTTAGGTGAAGTAAATTTAAAAGCTCGTGATTTGCCAATTTAAATCAAGTTCTCATTTAATTATTCTAAATTATATAACTAAATATAGAATAATTAAATGAGAATTTCATTTAAATTTGCAAATCACGAGCTGATAATATCCCTCACCAATGACAGTTTATGAGTTCAACTGAACTTCAGTTCCTTGGTCACCGGCTTGTAATATGCTAAACTCATTTCTAATACTACTTTCAAAGTCTGATACATATCTACAATCACAGGATCACCCTTTGCATAAAAAAAAGATAATTCAATCAGATAATTTTATCAGTCATGCACAACTTTTTAACTCTCGTAAAATAACCAAAGATAGAATATAAATACATTTGGATTACTTCATTAACATGAGCAGTGTTAATATCAGGTCAACTTTTCTCTCCCATGAGTTTAATAGGTTTACTGTCTGTTATGTTAGGTTCCAAGTTTCACTTGCTTATATCTTTTTACTTTTCTGACTACTGAAGTATGCCCTATTTCCTGCCGATATTCTTTCTTTTATTCATTTCTTTCATTTCATAAATATCCTAGGTATTTGAATTGATTTTATGCTCGAAGCATTATCGCGACGGTGAACTTGGATGCTTTATTTGAGTTAATTTTTAAACTAGAAATTCGATATCTAATTCATTTTATAAAGTCTTCTAATTCAATTAAGGCTTTTGATATATCTTTCCTACTTTTCCCTTACAGTGCTGACAAAGTCATCAGCATATGCAAGATACTGAAGGGGTTCATTGTAGAGAGCGGGTCTTGGGTTTTCCTCAGATGTCAATATGTATGGGTTTCGATTGACTCTTTCCCAGGGGTTACCTAACACTACCAGAAAACACACATAATCTACAGTTATGAAGTAACAACAACAATAATTTTGTGATATGGAGGTCACCACAACATGAGGAACAGTATTGAAGAGTTGTAGCATTAGGAAAGTTCAGAACCACTTTTATAACTATCCAATTTTAGATTAAATAGCATGTATGACAGTGAGCCTCCTTCCTTAGGCCTAGTCTAATCTGAAATTCCTTGGAATATCCTCCCTGAACCTCTTAAGCAAACGCTTTTTCAGTTATTTTGTGTATCAGTCTTATAAAGATATTTTCTTTTCTGGTTTTGGTTGTCTTCGTTGCTGCATCCATGTACTGGCATCTGTGCAACGGTTGGGGGTATGATGTTGCTATTCTAACAGCTCCTAGCTGATGCCAGGGCAGAGTTCACAGTGGCATTGTCCAGGTGGTTCCATGCTGTTGTTTGAAGCATTTGCTAATGTTTCGGATGTGATTGTGATTGTCAGTGGTTAGTGAGCGTTTTACTCTGATCTGTCTACCCGGCTTCTGTGGGTTGAGGTACATGCCTGCTGGGATGGCACCAGTCGAGGCACCACTCCCATGATCACTTTATATAAGAATGTCAGGCGGAGTCCCTCTCGCCTGTCTTTAATGGCGGGAGCGTAGGATGTCAAATCTTTTTAAGAGGCCAGTGACGAAGCCAGAAGTTGTGGATTTGTAGTCTCGAGCGATAAAACGCACCCTGGTACGTTGAATTCGCTCCATCTTGTCCACGTCTTGCTTAAGGTGTGGGTCCCAGATGATCACACCATATTCTAGTAGTAGATGGACGAGTGAGAGATATGCATTTCGTTTCCTGGAAGTTGAGCCGTGGCGCAGATTTCTTCGGATGAAACCAAGGGTGGAGTTGGCTTTTTAAAAAAAATTTTGTTTATATGAGGTGACCATTTTAGGTTATTTGATGCTTGCTGGAGAATTGTCTCGTTTAGTGAGTACATATAGGTTGATGTTTTTTTTTCTTGAGATGGTCATTGTGTAGCATTTGGTTTCATTAAATTTCATGCCACCATTGTCCGCTCAATTCATAAGGCACTTCAAATCTGTTTGGAGGTGGTTGTGGTCATCGTAGCCGTTTATCTCTCTGTAGACAAGACAGTCATCTGCAAACAGCCTCACTTGAGATGTTTATGTGACAGAGGAAGAGAAGGGGGCCCAGCACTGTGGCTTGTGGAACTCCGGAGTCTACGGTACCTTTCCCTGATTGGACGCCGTCTACCACTACTTACATGGTACGTTGTGTTAGGAATGTTGATAGCCAGGAGTGAAGGTTGCCGTAATGGTGGAACTTATGTAGAAGAAGGCTGTGTGGAACAGTGTCGAAGGCCTTTGGGAAGTCGAGAATAGCCATGTCAACCTGGTTTTGATGCTGTCATATGCCAAAAGAGTTGATGTACTGGGATATTATGTTTGTAACATTTCTCTAATACGCATCCGATTAGTCGTTGATCTGTTTTCTCTGAATCCACATTGGAAGTCACCTAGTGTTTCTTCAGTGAAAGGCTGTAGCCTTTTGGCAACTACTTTTGTCAGTATTTTGTATGTAAAATTTAATAGGGAAATTCCTTTGTAGTTTGTGCAGTGAAGTTTGGAAGCTTTCTTGTATAGTGGGGTTATTAGTGCTGTTTGCCATTCTGTTGGAATTTTCTCTTCTTGACAAATTTTAGTTATAACTTCTGCTGTGATGAGATCTTCTCCAGGGGCTTTGTGGTTTTTCATAGAATTGATTACGTCTGAAGTTTCATCTAGAGATGACTAGTTTATTAAAGGGTGTGGTCCTCCATTTGGTGGTTGATAATCTTCATCTTGTCTATTGTCTGCACTTATTATGTCCTCAAAATTTCCATTCTGGCTTGGTATCCATTCTTTTCATCTTTATGTACATTGCTCTGATGTTTCCCTCCCTTGATAAGTCTTCTTTTTCATTTAGCTTTTCCCCCCTGTCCTCTTTTTCTTCCTACACATTTTTATGGCTTTCCTCTGGCTTTGTTCCTTTCTTCAACAGTCTGTCTGCATTCATTATTTTCCTGGATTGACAGCGATACAGCAAGAAATGATTTCTCTACAATGCCAGTTACAAAATTCTGGATCAAGTGTTTGCAGTCAAACCCTTTTCTGTTGCGCTTTCCTCTTTCTTTCCAACAACATATCTTCGTGAAACAAGATTTTCCAGCTTGTTGGTAATCAAGCCTAAAGATAGAAGTAGACTTGTGGAAGATCATCTTCTTTGTGCTCGTGCAAAGACTATTCTGAGCATTTCTGATCAGGTAGGAAAGAAACAATCTAAACCTTGGCACTGATGTTGGCTTTTAGCATACTGTCGCAAAATGTAGCAAAGTAGTTTACTGTTGCTAAATTAAGACTGTTACCCATGCTACACGACAAAATTTCATTTCTTTGTAATCAGAAATTAATATTTCACAATATATTGTTTTTTGTGATTAATGCTTAAATTATGTTCAATTTGTAACAATGAAAATGAATTCTGCATATCAGACATTTACATTACGAATCATAACAGTTATAAAGTAACAATGAAAATAATTTTATGGTTGGGGGTCGCCACACCATAAGGAACTTTATAAAGGGGTTGCGGCATTAGAAAGGTTGAGAACCACTGCTCTAAATAATTATATTTTTTATAATGACTATGAAATTTGATTCATCTTTTAATTTGATAAATACAGGTAACAATTACTATTGCTCATTTTATATTTACTATTTTTGTTTAAGCTTTCACTAAGGTAGTATAGTCGACCGATTGTTATGCTGGTAAAGGTATTTTTTTCCAAATATTTTGCTGTATTCATGTTGAACATTTCCTATACATTTACTATACCCAGGTGGCCCAACTTATCACGCTCATTCATTTCATAGTAAAATTTCACATACCTTATTGTCCAAAGTTGTCATTTAATGAATTGATTTCTATGAGATGGAAGATCGTTAGAACATGTCTTGTTGAGGTGTGATTTCTCTCGACTATTCATCTTGTGATTGCTCTTGAACTTTCATTCCTGTTGAAAAATGATTACAGCTCAAGATAAAGGAATGCTTAATAAATTTAGCATGTGTATTAGTATCAGAGGGGGTGGGGGGAAACATGTTTGCTTTAATATTATTTTATTGATTAAAATAACGGGTTTGAGAGTTGAAAAAAGAAAAAGGGGCGCTTTAAAATGAACCTTATCCCCAGGCGCCAAACATCCTCGCTACGCTTCTTATTAGTATCATTTCGAACTCTTTTTACCCATCAAAATTTACTTCACATTTAACACACTAGCACAGTGGTTCTCAAACTTATTCAATTAAAGTTAAACTTTAAACTAAGGAGGGGTGTTAGTTTTGACCAATGATTATAATTATTGTTAAGATATTGTACATCCCCCACCACTTACAGCAGTTCTTCACAACCATTTTTGCCCCACTTCCCATCTGAACACCCAAAAAAGGTTTCATATCACCACCTCCCATATTCCCGTATAGAAAAAGCATTTAAAAAGTATCGGGTAATTGAGGCAGATTTCTGTTTTATAAAATTGGTATAACTTCATTGAAGAGTTTTATCAACTAAGAGGATTTATTAAGAATACAGTACTTATTTAAGTACTTATTTTACAAGACTGTGGTCCAGAAAATCCTTATTTGATGAAATATGACTAAGGACAGATTCATGGCCATACTGAGTTACCAAAAAGTTTCTGATACTGAAAATAAAGGAGACAAGCTGTGCAAAATTGGGAGACTCTTAAGTTCCTTAATCCAAAATAAACAGAACTGTATCAGCATCAGGAAAATGTAGCAATTAATGAACACTTTTGGAAACATAGGACATTATGACATTTAGGCTGCGTTCTCTCCCCTGTACCGTATACAATATATACCAATGTTATTCAAAGCTCAAGCGACACCGTTCCAATCTTAAAATTTGCTGATGATGCCACCATCATTGGCTTACTATCTGAAGGAGAAGGCTTATACCGCAACTTAGTAACAAGCTTTATCAATTGGTGCGATGAAAATTTTCTCCCGCTGAATGTCTCAAAAACAAAGGAAAGGTTGTTGATTTCAAGAGGGAGGAACACCAGATTACAGATCTCGACATAAGAAATCAAAGTGGAGAGAAAGTAGATGCATATAAGTACTTAGGTGTCACCATTAATAATAAGCTAACATGGCAGGAGCACGGACAAACGCTGTACAAGAAATTCAGAAAGACTCACCTTCCTCAAAAAAAAACGTACAATTTTGGCATAAACATATTCTACAGTTCAACAATTGGAAGCCTGCTCAATTTCAGTATTATCTGCTGGTGTGGGAACTCAACATTAAACACCACATAAACCAATTAATCAAGAAAGCTAGGAACATAACACAAACTAAACATCTTTCACTAGAAGAACTATTTGAAGAAAGATGTTATTGCAAAATTAAACACATTTGGATGATACATCCCACCTCTTCATCACAGATACTTAGGATTGGCCCGTTCGGTACGAATTCTTTCCATCACGGCAAGGACTGAAAAATACAACAATTCCTTTGTTCCCTAATCTGTACGAATTTACCAGCGTGCTCTCCCTTAAGTCACAAATCTTAATAAGAACTAATAAATCCCTGATAAGGCTAAGAGAACTCACTGAATGGCTGCTAGTGAAAAATTTATAACAAATGTCTTGTGTCAAATTATTTTTTATATGTGCTGAAATTGAACAATGCAATCATAAAACATTTCCATTTGTTTGGATCAATAACAGAATCTTATCTTATCTTTGATGATGTACCGGTTACTTTAAAGTCTGACATTTTTACATGTGCGCTGCAACATGACAATAACAAACAAAATTTAAATTACATTTCCAAAACAAGGGTAAAAGGGTCAGAGTATATATATCAGATCCTTTGTTTGTGAAACATTTTTATGTTTTAATAAAGAAAGAAATTGTTTTCAAGAATGTATATGCATCATCTGGTTGACCGATTAGATAATCTGATCGATATCTCTGATATAAAATAAAAAATAAAAATGTACCTTTTTTCTTAGCTTTTATTTTTATTTAATTCTTACTAATAATTTTTTAAGTGATAATTACATGCATATGTTTGAAAATTATTTTATTTTATATTATAATTGTGACTTTTTGTGACATTATTTCCTTGATTGATACGTTGTCCACAAAGTGAGTCTATTCTTTTGAAAAATGAATATTTGTTGTAGTATTAGTAGTAATATAAAATTAACTAATATAATTGAAAACAATTTTTTTCCCCTTCTTTGTAAAGCTGTGATGCTATGTTTTTTGTCGACTCAAAAATGTTTTGTTTTGCCTAAAAATAATAATAAATCAATTTTGGAAAGTATATTTTGAACAAACACCTAATATCAATATAAGAGCATGCTATTACCTTCACTTCTCGCCATTGGTTTTAACAAATTATAGAAAATGAGAAAATATTTTAATGATAATACTAAACCCATCTCTAAGCATAACACTTTGGAATTTAATCATCCATATAAAAACAAACTTGTGGATAATCTCTCCTTAACTATGCACATCTTTCCCATAAATAATTAAATGCTACCGTACTTAAAATTTGAAGAGAATTTAACAAAACAAGTAGCTAAGCTGACCATGTAACGCTAAAGAAAGGAAATGAATCAATTAAATCTATATGTTCAAGTTTATTAATCACATTTATCGGTACTTCCCTTGTTTTTGTTATGTTGATAATACAGCGAAATTAAAATTTATTTTTATAAATATTTCTATTGAGCTCAAGTTACAGAATTTAGAATAATTGAATGATAACTTCATTTCAATTGGGAAATCACCCAATGACAGTTTGTGCGTTCATCTGAATATCAGTTCAACTTCACTTCCTAGGTGACAGGGTTGTAATATGCTGAACTAATACTCATTTCTAGTACTAATCTCAAAGTCTGTTACATATCTACAATTATAGGATTATCAATGAACCCTTTGCATAATATCAGTTCAACTTCACTTCCTAGGTGACAGGGTTGTAATATGCTGAACTAATACTCATTTCTAGTACTAATCTCAAAGTCTGTTACATATCTACAATTATAGGATTATCAATGAACCCTTTGCACCAAAATAGATGGTAATTCAATCAACTACAAGCTATAGATGCTAACTTTATCAGCCATGCAGAACTTTTTAATTACTTTTTTGGATTACTTCATAAACATGAGTGGTGGTAATATCAGGTCAACGTTGGCATTCCTGTTGTATGTGGTTAGTACTCTCCATCCATATTCAATTTTCCTCTCCCATGCGTTTAATAGGTTTACTGACAGTTTTGTTACAGTCCAAGTTTCACCTGTGTATGTTACAACTGGTCTCATTACAGTTTTATAAAAAAAATATGTTTTTCTAGTAATGTTTTTACTTTTGAGAATTTCCTAACTACCCTACTGAAGTATGGCCTATTTCCACTCCAGTTTCTACTTTAAAGTCATCTGTGTGTCTACATTCGTGGACCACCCTGCAAGTCATTTCTTCATAAGAACTCTGAATGATCCCGACTAGTTTTTCTGGTAATCCATAGTGCCGAAGAAGTTTCCACATGGTTTGTCGGTCAAGGTTATTAAAGGCCTTTTCATAGTCTATAAAATTTGTATATAGGTGAGAGTTCCATTTGATGGGCTGTTCTACAATGATTCTTAATGTTGCCTGTTGATCTCGTAGCTTAATGTCGACCTGGTCTCTCATTCTATTCAAAATAATTGCACATTTGCTGAGGTCCCCTTTCTTTGGGATCTTGATGAGGTATCCTCCTTTCCATGTGCAGCATGTTAACTATTGTATCTATATCAGCTCTCATCATTTCTGCTGTGATGTTATCCGGTGCAGTTGCTTTCTTCTATTTGTAAGTCTTTATTTGCTGGGTGGGGGGCCTGTTGAATAGGTCCTTAAAGTATTCCACCCATCTTTTTTGTTGTTCTTTCCTTTCTGTTATTGATCTGCCTTCTTTATCTTCCTGACAGCTGTCTTGTAATGTCGTAGAGCTCTTTCAAGTTGCCCTTCCCGGCTGCTTCTTCTGCTGTTGTTGCCACCTATGAAGGCATTTTTATCTTTTTTGATGCTGTTTTTTTAATACTTTGATTTGCTTCTTTATATTTCTCTTTGTGTTTCTGCTTCACTGATCCTGAAACCTCTTTCCAAGCGGATGTTACAGCTATCTTTATATTTTGCCATTTGTGTTCTACCTGGTCATCTTCTAGTTTCTGCTCATTTGTCAATAGTACTATGTTGAATTTTGTTCGTTTAGCAGCTGGCCATTCCCAGTTTTTCTTCAGTTTTAACTTAAGTCTTGATCAAACAAGAACGATGATCTGATGCGACAACGGCTCCTCTTTTTCCTCGTACATCTTGTAGAGACCTTCTAATTTTTTTTAAGTTTTGTTGTCCGGGGAAACCCATGTTATTTTGTGGATGTTTTTATGTTGGAATTCGCTGCCTCCAATAACAAGGTCATTTTTTTGCGGAGAAGTCTGCTAGCCTTTCTCTATTTTCATTTCTCTCTCCTACACCATGGCGTCCCATGATTTCCTCATACCCACTGTTGTTTTTTCCGATCTTGGCGTTTAGGCCTCCCATTAAAATGTTCAGGTTTCTACTTGGGAATTTTTCTATTATTGCTTGTAGTCTATAGCAGAATGTTTCTTTCTCTTCTTCTTTGCTATGGTTGGTGGGTGCGTAACACTGTATTATGTTCATCTTTATTTTATTATTCTTGGTCCATGTGCTTCCCATCCAATCAATGCATCTTGTGCCATCCTTGACAAAAGGCGACTCCTTGCGCGTGCAGAGCATTTTCCTCCTCATGCCCCGAGTACATTAGCATTTGTCCATAGGCCAAATTTATCTGTTGAGCTTGTTTCTATCTTGTTTCACAGATGCCAAGCAGTGTATGTTTGTATACATGGTTCTGACATTTCACATTCTTACGTTTGTTTCTGTAGAAAGGAGGTCTTCGGCTTTGAGGTTTCCATTATAGCCTGAGTTTGGCCACAAGGCTTCACAGCTCTTCCCTGAAATGAGCCCTCTCTTCTCAGGACTGAAATTTGTTGGTTTTTACAGGTGAGTGTAGAAAGGAGGTCTTCGGCTTTGAGGTTTCCATTATAGCCTGAGTTTGGCCACAAGGCTTCACAGCTCTTCCCTGAAATGAGCCCTCTCTTCTCAGGACTGAAATTTGTTGGTTTTTACAGGTGAGGTGAGGTAGCTGGCCTCACGCCAACCCTCCTCCTTTTGCACCCGGGATTGGGATCGGCCTTGACAGAGTTAGTTTAGGGTATGCCAAGTCCTGAGTATATATAGATATTTTCCTTTGATGCTGTCACACGCCTTAAGATATGTCCACATAGAGTTGATTTACTGGGATATTATATTTGTAACATTTCTCTAATAGGCATCGGATCAGTTGTTGATCTATTTTGTCTGAATCCACATTGGAAGTCAACTAGTATTTCTTCAGTGTACGGCTATAGTCTTTTGGCAACTACTTTTGTCAGTATTTTGTATGTAAAATTTAATAGGAAAATTCCTTTGTAGTTTGTGTATTTGTGTTATTAGTGAAGTTTGCCATTCTGTTGGAATTTTCTCTCCTTGCCATTTTTTAGTTTCTGCTGTGATGAGATCTTCTCCAGGGGCTTTGTGGTTTCTTCTATAGTTAGCTAGTTTATGAAAGGGTCTGGTCCTCCATTTGGTGGTTGATAATCTTCATCACGTCTATTGTCTGCATTTATTATGTCCTCAAAATATTCAGCCCACCTCTCCAGTACTTTACTATTTTTCCTTAATTAATTCTCCATCCTGACTCTCACACATTTACTGTCTGGCTTGGTATCCATTCTTTTCATCTTTATGTACATTGCTCTGATGTTTCCCTCCCTTGATAAGTCTCTATTTCATTTAGATTTTTGCCATTCCTTCTTTTTCTTCCTACACATTTTTGTGGCTTTCCTTCTGGCTTCCTTGTATGTTTGTCTTGTGTTTCTCTTCGTTTGTATCCTGGTTGTTCATGCTTTGTTCCTCTCTTCAACAGTCTGTCTGCATTCATTATCAAATCAACCTACTCTATTGTTAGATTGCTGAAATCCTACTACTTTTTCTGATTTTCTGATGTTTTCACAGCATTTTTTAAAATCTATCCCACTGTTCATTTATGTTGTTTTCCCCTTTTCCTCCTGTGATGATTCTACTTGTACTTCTAAATCATTTTTGGAAAGTTTTTGGGTAATCGTATCACTTTTCTCTTTGATTTTGGTCATTGTGAATTATGCTTATTCTCTGCTTATATTTAACCTTACAAGTAGATGGTCAGAGTCTGCATCTGCTCCTTGATAGCTTCTTACATCTAGTACGTCTGATCCATACCTCTGATTGATTAAAATGTAGGTAATTCCATCGGGTGAGTTCCTAGTACTTTTATGTCTGTATATTTTTGAGTGGAAACAGTGCTGCTAACTGACATCTCTTTTTTTATTGAAGCAAAGTCTATGAGTCAGATCCCATTGTCATTGGAATCTTTATGCAGACATTACCTTGCCTATAGTTGGCATTGAAGTCGCCAATCACTATTTTAATATGTCGTGGTGCCTCTTTGTAGATCTTTTCCAGTGTCTCATAAAAGGATTCTTTTTCCCAACCTTCCATATCTTCAGTGGAGCATAACGTTAATAAATCTTAGATTAAGCATTTTTCCTCGGAAAGAGCGCAATCTACATTCTCAGATCTACAGCAGTTGGGAATCCAAGCATGGAAATATAAAAGCATCAGTTCTGAGTGGAATGAAGTTTAGGTATTGCCAGAGTTACAGGGATGGACGGGACAAGACCATAAAAATACGACTGTTACATTGTTAGATAATAATACTAGCAGGCTACGTTGACCATGGTGACTGTCATGAAATTTTTCAGATATTATAATTAAAAGATTATCCTCTAAATCAGCTGTTCTCAACCTGTGGGTCCCGACCCCCTTGTGCGACCCTTTCATGGGGTTCACCTAAGACCATTGGAAAACACACATTTTCGATGCCGATGGTCTTAGAAACCGATTGATTTGGTCCGGCTAAAAAACCAGAAATGTCAGAAATTTTCATTATGATTGGAGACGAATTTGTTACGAAACTGAGTGTAATTTCCTTATCTAACAACACTGTCCGTAAAAAAACAGATGACATGTCTGTTGGTATTCTTGATAAGGTAATCCAGGAAATTAAATCTGCTCCACTTCCATTATTTAGTATACAGCTTGATGAATCTACAGACGTTGCAAACTGTTCATAGTTACTAGTTTATGTGAGGTGACTTTAAGATGAGTTTCATTTCTGCACATGATGTATTTGACAGAGTTGGTTTATTTCTGAAAGATCATAATATCTCTTGGAAAAGGTTTGGGTTGTTTGCAAAGACGGTGCTCCAGCTATCCTAGGATGTCGATATGGATTCAACGTCTAATACTGAATGAGTCACAAAAAGTCATCGGAACTTACTGATTGATTAATCGGCAAATATTAGCTACGAAGACGCTGTCACAAGAGTTAAAAGAAGTAACGAAAAGTGTTGTAAGTTTGTCAATTTTGTAAAGGCAAGCACTTTAAACATTCGACTGAGCATTTCTAATCAGGTAAGAAAGAAACAATCTAAACCTTGGCACTGATGTTGGCTTTTAGCATACTGTCGCAAAATGTAGCAAAATATTTTACTGTTGTTAAATAAGACTGTTACCCATGCTACCCCATGCTTCAAGACAAAATTTCACTTTTTTGTAATCAGAAATTAATATTTCACAATATATTGTTTTTTGTGATTAATGCTTAAATTATGTTCAATTTGTAACAATGAAAATAAATTATGCATATCAGATATTTACATTACGATTCATAACAGAAGCAAAATTACAGTTATGAAGTAACAACGAAAATAGTTTTATGATTGGGGGGTCACCACAACATGAGGAACTGCATAAAGGGGTCGCTGCATTAGAAAGGTTGAGAACCACTGCTCTAAATAATTATATTTTTTATAATGACTATGAAATGTGATTCATCTTTTAATTTGATAAATACAGGTAACAATGACTATTGCTCGTTTCATTATATTTAATAAAATCTTAAATATTATTGCTCATTTTATAAGTACTATTTTTGTTTAAGCCCAAGTTTTCACTTAAGTAGCATAGACGACCGATTATTATGCTGCTAAAGGTATTTTTTTCCAAATATTTTGCTGTATTGATGTTGAACATTTCCTATACATTTCCATTTTGCTATCCCCTGGTGGCCCAACTTATCACGCTCATTCATTTCACATACCTTATTGTCCAAAGTTGTCATTTAATGGACTGATTTCTATGAGATGGAAGATCAGTAGAACATGTCTTGTTGAGGTGTGGTTTTTCTTGACTATTTATCTTGTGATTGCTCTTGACCATTCATTCCTGTTGAAGAATGATTACAGCTCATGATGAAGGAATGCTTAATAAATTTAGCATGTGTATTAGTATCAGAGGCGTAGCGAAGGGAGGCAGGGGGGACAGAAGTCCCCTGGCGCCAAAATGTGCTTTGATATTATTTTATTGATAAAAATAACAGTTTTGAGAGTTGAAAAAAAGAAAATGGGGCGCTTTAAAATGAATCTTGTCCCCGGGCGCCAAACATCCTCGCTACGCCTCTGATTAGTATCATTTCGAACTCTTTTTACCCATCAAAATTTACTTCACATTTAACACACTAGCACAGAGGTTCTCAAACTTATTCAAATAAAGTTAAACTTTAAACTAAGGAGGGGTGTTAGTTTTGACCAATGATTATAATTATTGTTAAGATATTGTACAACCCCCACCACTTACAGCAGTTCTGCACAACCATTTTTTCCCCACTCCACATCTGAACAAACATAAAGGTTTCATATCACCACCTCCCATATTCCCTTATAGAAAAAGCATTAAAAAAATATATCGGGTATTTCAAATTTGAGGCATGCTAACGTCTCAGTAAAGTGTAGTGACCTTGAAAAAGTGTCATCTAACATTAATTATATGCCCCCCCCCATACATTTCCAAACCCTTTTCATAATAATAGTAAATAAGTTTTGTTTACATTTATCATTTCTAATCAACTAATGTGATATCTACTTCTTAGCCCTATTATTAGCTTTCTTTATGGTAGTATAAAATAAAGAATGCATTATTTATTTGTTTTAACTTAAACTAATGTGTATTTATAAAGTCATTGCTATATTATTATTTTTCAGTTAGCCAAATGTAAAATGTAAACAATGCTGTATCCATGGCTATTATTTTGTAGACAATCAGCAGAGTTCCCTTTTCAATGAAAAGTTGAATTAAAAGTAATTGAGGCAGATTGTTTTCTATTTTGATGTCTTTTTATTTAGATTGTAAATTTTGTGTTTGAGCTAAATTAATTAAATTTAAATATATTTTGACAGCATCTATGATGGGCAGATGTCGATGAGTATGATGACAATGACTGTGGGGCTCAAAGTGGATTTGTGCATTTAGACCAGACATAAAAAGCATACTGCTTACTGATGAATGTTTAAACAAGAGAGATATAAGAAGATTTCAAAAGCAAATAGACTTTTTTGATGACAATGACTGTGGGGCTCAAAGTGGATTTGTGCATTTAGACCAGACATAAAAAGCATACTGCTTACTGATGAATGTTTAAACAAGAGAGATATAAGAAGATTTCAAAAGCAAATAGACTTTTAAAAGCAAATAGACTTTTTCAAACTCTAATTTACTGCAAATTTGGTTGCATATATTTGTTAGTACGCAATGTGCAGGACAATGAACCAAAGAAACTTTCTGTTTTATAAAATTCAAGTACTTATTTTACAAGACTGTGGTCCAGGAAATCCTTATATGATGAAATATGACTAAGGACAGATTCAAGGCCATACCGAGTTTCCAAAAAGTTTCTGATACTGAAAATAAAGGAGACAAGCTGTGCAAAATTGGGAGACTTATGTATCTCAATGCAAAATAAAAAGAACTGTATCAGCATCATGAAAATGTAGCTATTAATGAACACTTTAGGAGATATAGGACATTATGACATTTAGTCTGTGTTCTCTCCCCTGTACTGTATACAATATATACCAATGATATTCAAAGCTCAAGCGACACCGTTCCAATCTTAAAATTTGAACAAACACCTAATATCAATTAAAGACCATGCATTTACCTTTAGCTACAAAATCACACCTATGAGATACTTTGATAGTTACTTGTAATATAAATTTTTTTTTTGAAAAATCTGCCGTTTTTGGAGAGTTAATAACTGCAGTAATTACAGTAAATTAAGTTTTAGAACATGCTCAAAATGAATAATTATTCCTGAAGAGCTGTGTTGAATGCAATATTTTATAATTTTTTTGCTTTTTATTCACTTGCATTGGAACAAACTAATTTTACAAGTAAGAAGAGAAAGGTGATTTTATGATGAATTATAATGTCGTAGGCTTACATAATTAATCTATTCTACAACATCTCTTTGGTTAACGGAATTGTTTTCCAATGTGGGGAGAACAACCCACCTTATGTACACACCCCACATTATGCATACACATCACAAGGTGACACCCAACTTGGTGCAGTTTGAATATTATGGGAGACATATTAACTCAGAGATAGGCATGTATTTACATTTCAAGGGGCGGCGAGTTGAAAAGAACCTTTCATTTTTAACTCCTCCATTAGGAGGTCATCAAACCTTTTAGATGATTAGGTGGGGTAAGTTCTTGTGCATACTTATCTTCCATCGGATATGATGGCTACTAAGGAAATAAAATACCCAGGGTGGACCAAAATAGAATCTTCTTGGAAGTGGGGGATCTAAAAATAAAGGCACTACCTAAAGAGCTTAAAGGAGCAGCTCCCACATGGTTGAGGGCTAACAACACAGCCATGTAAAAATATGTTACAAAATCCAAACCACAAACAAGAACCAGGAATGATACTAATGGACATCAAATTAGGATTGCGATTCTGAACTTAATAAGCCTGGTTAGAGCAGGAGCCTTAGCCAAACTAATAGAGTAACTAAAAAAAAAAATGTCTATTGCTGCCTTACAAGAAATTAGATAGGAAAATTTCAGACATCCTCAGAACTTTAGTCAGGTAAATAGAAAAACAAGAGAGAGAGAGCGAGACAAGCAAAAAAATGTTAAAAATGGGGAGAGGTAGCAATCAGGTTAGGTAAAAGGGAATGATTAAACCTGAAAAAAAAATATGCATTGTTACGCTGCATCCCCTTTTCAGGTTTTCCCATACTTTGTTTCGATCCTTTCCTTTTAATAAAAAATAGTTTTAAAGGTTATAAAATTTAAAAAATATAGTCTGTGTTGTTAACTAAGGCTGGCGACCCCCCCCCCCCTTCCGAGACCCATTCAACTAGACAAGTTTTTTTGGAAATACATGGAACTGATGTGAAAAAGTTTTAAAAGAAAATTTAAGCTATACCGTGTTATATGTTTTACAAAGGCAAATGTATATGGACAGTGACGACGAGCACAAATGGTAAACAAGTTCTTCGAATCACTACAGTCTAAACGTTAACATGTTTTTAGGTTTCCATTCTAAAATATAGCCTATACTATAATAAGGGAAGATAAAAATGATTTAGTTATCACATTTTATTACAAAATAAAATAGCTTTTAATTAAGACATGGATTTGTTTATTCATGCATACAGCACAACTGGCAGCATTTATTAGGAATCCTTTCAGCATTATAGATAAGGAACTGATCACACAAAAGGTACTAGAAGGGCACAACAATTTGAAGGGATGCCAAATGGCTCATATGGTGGAGCCAATGAGGATTACAACTACCACAGGAACTGTACCCTTTGATCAGCCAACCAACTATGAAACAAAAAGCGTGATCCTTACCATGAAAAACGAACTGCATAGACAAAAATAGAGCTTCGTATCAAGATTTTGGCAGGAAGAAGAAATGCCCAATAAAAAGGGGCATTGCGCTCAATTCACATGAGAGGATCTAAACTGGAATGCTCAAATTACAGAGGAATCTTCCTAATTAATGTAACCTACAAAATCATCAACAAATTAATAGCAAGAAAACTGAAAAGGTTTACTGAACATATTCTAGGTGACTATCAATTTGAATTCAGACAGAATAGACTCACCACAGATCATATTTTGACCACCAGATGTCTCCAGAATAAAAGCTAAGAATACAACATCCCATACACCAACCATATGTGGACTACACAATAGCTTAGACAGGAAATATCTGCAAAGTGAACTATAGAAACTTGGAGTTTCTAACTATAGAAACTTGGAGTTTCTAACTATAGAAACTTGGAGTTTCTAACTATAGAAACTCCAATAGAAACTTGGAGTTTCTAACAAACTTACCTGGTTTATACATGACGATGGCTACCTCCAAAAAAGAATCAAAGTACAGGAAGAGTACTTGAGGAACTTTTATATTAATCAGGGCCACTGAGTCAAGGACACTCACTGGCATGTATCCTATTTAACATCCCTTTAGAAAGCATTATGAGAAACATGCATGTGCGCACCAAATGAACTATCACAAACAACTTCCAGAGAAACATACATGTGAGCACAGGATGAACTATCACAAACAACGCATCAGAATCTCAACCATCAGGACACCAACCAACTTTAAAATGCCCAACCAATGAAGTACCTGGCATATACAACATAGCTTTACCGAGGAGAAGCAGCATTGATATAATTTAAGAATTCCATGAATTAGAAGAGTTACCTCTAAAGGTAAATGAAGTGAATACAAAGTGTATGTTAATGTCACGTATCAGACACACAGGTGACAAAATCAAAGTAAATAAGCACACCAGAGAGAGAGTGAGTGAACGAGAGAGACAGATGAAATAATGACAGAGATGAAAGAAAGGGTAAACGCACGCCATTCTTCTTATTTCGGCCCACACGAGCTACAACTAGGAAACACGAGCTACAACTAGGAAGCAGAAATCTCTCAAGGAAAACTACGATGGCCCTATACACAACTTTTATTATCATAAGACCAATGGTAATGCAAAACAGCCAGACAAAAGAAGAGAACCTGTTCAATACCTGGAAAATCCTCAGAAAAATATACAGTCCAGTGTTAGATAATGATGGATGGGTATATATATATATCACCATTATTGCGTGAGCCTGTGCTGGCAGACAAAGAGCGTGCATAGTATCTGCCGAAAATGGAAGCTACCAGCTGTGGAAAATCTGCAGCTGGAAATAAAACGGCAGAAACAGGGTAGGGAGCATGATTACATGTTGCCCTTTAAGGATATGAGGCATGAGGTGGGTAGTGGCAACTCATGCCAATGGTTCTATTTACATAGCAGTTAAAGTAGTTGTACCTAGACAACCATTTCGTCCCAGCTGTTTCGTAAATTAGTTTCAAGGTAGAAACCCAAGGTAGAAATCTGTATCCAACGGCGTCTGGCGTTCCCAGGGATGGGCAGGGTAAGATTTTAGGATCTAAATACACCATCCCGACTCCTGATGCTGTGAGAGAAGCGCCACCGGCCTACCGCATGTCCTTGTGCTGGGGTGACCTCCACTGGTACTCAATGGAGTGAGTGCAGGCTGGGGCTGTCCCGGCAAAGGGAAATCTCCAACGTTCCGCTTCCCAGCCCGATAACTCAGGCTTGGGGAGTGAGGGTGTGTGTGCTTTGGGGAGGGCATAAAGAGCTAATGTACTATCTCGACAGCCCGCTGATGCAATTTCCTAATGAACATTTTCAGTACCGGAACCATCCGTAGTTGCTGCAATTTAAAGATGCAGGCTGCTTTTGGGCAAGAAACCTTGAGAGGATATTAGATTGTAGAGCTGCAAAAGTGATCTACAGACAGAAGCCTAGGGGTTAAAGGCTCATTCGTCGACCAAGACTGATATGGATTGAATTGTAAAGGACTAAAATCACCTGGAAGGTGTAAAGTCATAGATCAGCTTAAAAGGGAGGATGTTGTAGAGCAGACCAGGCCCCTATGATGGGCTGTAGCACCTTTGATGATGTCTGAATGGAAGAATGTGGTGAAACAGGCCAGGGCCCTACTAATGATCACCAATAACAAATTGGTCTGTTTATCTATCTCTATTTCTCCCATTTAGCGGCATACTAATTATTATAATTATTTGATTTGAATTTTTGGATGATGTTTAAGAAGGATCAACACATAATTAAGTCTAGACATGGCTATAAATAAAAAATCAGCATGTACTGTAGATCCCTATTCAAAGGCCTATTTACACAAAAAATATTTCAATGGTATAAGTGGGCCTTTGAGTCGGTCACAGGAGGTTTTCACCAGGTACATTGATT
The DNA here is from genome assembly GCA_964033795.1 of Lymnaea stagnalis. Taxonomy (NCBI): domain Eukaryota; kingdom Metazoa; phylum Mollusca; class Gastropoda; family Lymnaeidae; genus Lymnaea; species Lymnaea stagnalis. The sequence continues at coordinate 601,295 of CAXITT010000211.1, read as the reverse complement.
CTATTATAGAAAACAATAAGATTGTGTCGGTGTGTGAGCATGTGACTGATTCTGTTCAGTGTGGTTACAGTATATATATGTAGAAAAGTGAAGTGAGTCGCTGTTATACATAATACTGAATGTTTAATAGTGTTAAGTCTTTTTAATAAGCAATTATTTTTAAGGTTACGATGAAAACCTTTAAAATAATTTCCCAGCCAAAACTGAAAGAGTACACTAATAAGCAGATTACACACTTTTCAGGGTTTTCCTGGCCAAAACTAAGAATGTGGTTGGCTTATGATCCATTGGGAATAAATTTCCAAGATCCCAATAATGGAAAATTACCTCAAGATTATTACCCAGTGTGATAAATCAAGCATCAAGTTAAAATGTAAAAAAATAAAACCAAACATTTTTTTTTAAAATTAGTGGCATAGGTAATCAAAAATAAATAGAATAAAAAGGACTGGATTTACCTGAAGTAAAATGTTGACCAGTCATTGTCCTGGCATTTCATGGTTCCTCCTGCACATTCATCATAAGAGCAGCTGTGAATTCTAGCAGTGATGGGGATCTTCAAGTGATCTCTGTGAAAACAACAACTTTAACCTGGAAGTAAAATAATACATTAATTAGTAGAAGACAGAAACTTTATTATATTAGAGCGCAAGCTTGCATTAATATGAAGACAATATCCTATGAACACTTTTAACCTGAAAGTTACCATCATAAAAAGTACCAAAAAAATTTATCACGCACATGGTGTAAGCATTGCTTTTACACCAGCCATGTTTGCATGTTTCGACAAAAAATTCCTGATTCTCTAAGGGAAAGTTGAATAGCTTTGTTTATTTAATCTATTACTATTAAATAGTTAAAGTCCAACCATTATTGGAATTAGGGAGGTGGTGTTAAATGAACAAAAGAAAACCTTTAAAATGGTCATGTCAAGCTCAGTGCAAGATTTTAACGACAACTGCATTACAGTAGTGAATCTTTAAAAATTTAAATAAGATTTTTTGTCACAGATCAATGGTAATATAATTCTAACCTCCAAGATGTAACTTTTGATTATTTCTACTATGATTTTAACCAAAAAAATGTATGCCATAGCGACAGATGAATCTAAATATAAGAAGCAATCCATCTAAAATAGCTCTTTTGCATTTTTTAATTATTTCTTTTACAGCAAAAATGCACTCTATGTCAGAAGGAAATTTAGATTTTTAAGGGATTTTTATCTAATTTTAACTAAATTAGGAATGTGCAAGACTTTACCCTAACCTAATCAGTGAAACTAACCATTCCAATGCAGTCTTTTGATATTTTTTACATGCACTTGCAGGATTTATCTTTATATAAAGTGCATTCAAAGATCAAGATACTAATATTTATTGGAAGGGGGATTAGGATGATGCTAGGTATTAAGAGAAAATGTAAAGATGTGTGTTTATTATGGCATGTAATTGACTAGGACAGAGGCTCCAAGACTGTGTCCTGCTGCAACCTGAAGTGTTAAAAAATGAATGGACTTAATGCAAACCATTTATAATTAAGTTGGTATTTTTCACTAGTTCTCCAACCTACTTGGTACTCTGTACTTATTAAAGTAGCAGTTGGTTTTGTGCAGCGTCTATGCTGTATCAATTAAATAATAATATTGTTTTGATAGAGTCAAGTGAAGTTAGTGAGGTATGTCTTCTTGTAAGTATAAGGTTTCAAAAATGGATTAGATTGTTTAAAAAGTGCTATTTTACAGTGCACAAAGAATGTGGCATAAAGCAAAATTGAAAAAGATGTGGGTGCAGCATCGGTGCTGTGACTCCAAAACGCTTGGGAAACTCTGGACTAGGATATTTGAAATTCATGTACTAGCACCATTGCTGGTAGGAGAGCTGGTCACCCGAAAGCTTTTTCGTTAACCCTCTTGATCTCTCGCTGTCTAGCAGTGAATCTGACACTGACGAAAACAATCAGGAAAGTAATGAAGACAATCAAAATGATTATGTTTAAGATAATGTTGTGAATCCTTGGATTAGGATTAGGGGTTCTGAATTGGGTAGAGATGACCCCTATGAATTTTTAGAAAAAAATAGAGCCTTTCAATATGCCTCATGGGATAAGCACCCCATTTGAGTACTTATGCTAATTTTTACACAATCTATCATTCAAATGTTTGTGAGAGAGAATAATAATAATAATAATAACTAATAAGTATGCAGACAACTTTCTCAGTAACACCCAGCTCAAATAAACCATAATTGGATGCACAATGGTGAAAAGGACCACTCTGTCTGAAGCAACCGAAAAGTACCCCGAGGGCAGGAAAAGGAGTAGAACTCTGTGCCAGGGGTGTCTAAAGGGCCTCCATGGGCCTTATTTCCCAAAACACATGTGTTAGGATCCATTCATGCTTCATCCATCAAAAAATTCACATAATTTACACCGGTAAGTCATGTTTATTCTCAGTTGAAATCGACGAGTCTGTTTACATGCAGAAAAAATCATGTCGGGCGAGTTTTGCCACAACAATTGGTCCCTGGAGGCATTTGTCAGGAGATTAGTGAGTGTTTCATGTTTTGTGTACAAGTACAAGATAGATCAGCAGCTACACATTACACTTATGCCGATAATCACAGCACACATCCTGCTGGGCACAACAGTCATGTCAGATCAATGGAGAGCATATAATGCAATTGGCACCACTCCGGGATTGACTCATCAAACGGTCATTCATTCTGTTAAGTTTTTGGATCCAAACTCAGGTGCCAATAGCCAATACCCAAAGCATCGAACGTTTGTGGAAATCTGCAAAAGAGAGAAACAAGCGCCACAATGGCACACACAGACAT
>CAXITT010000211.1:573617-596934 GCA_964033795.1 Lymnaea stagnalis | reverse complement strand
GTCAAAAATGCGTAGAATTTGTTGACGTAATTAACGGACAACCCCTCAAGGACCTTCCATAAATGACGTCACGCAAATTTAGCTGATTTTTTACCTCCACCTCCCCCCTTCGTCACAAATCTTCACAAAAAGTTAGACCCCCCCCTCAAAAATAATGGCACAAATCTCAGCACCCCCTCCCCTATAAAAATTTCATGTGTCCACTACTGTCCTTTACAAACCCTTAAGAAATTCACCTCCCATGGATATCATATTACTGCATCTGTGTCAGAAACATTTCACAAGAACAGTGGTTCTTAACCAGGGGTAATAGTACCTCCCCAGCCCTAAGGTACATGTCATGCATCATTAATCATGATCGAGTCACGACTCCTAGCAAGTAGTGACAAGACTGTCCATTATGCTAGTGGAGCCACCAAACAAGTAGTGATAAGCCTGTCCATTATGTTAATGGAGCCTCCTAGCAATATTAAGGTCAGATCAAAAGGTGAGCAGGAAAACAGTTTCTAAAAAAAAAGTGTGTGTTAAAAATCATTTAAAGCATTTAAGTCTCTTATACAGATTCCCATTGAAGAGCCAGGAACTTCTGAAGAAATGGCTTCAAAACATCAGAAGAGACAACTTCACACCAAATTTTATTACTCTAGCTTGTATATTAGCTGAGATTTTAGAATTCTACGTTACAAAACAACAGAAAAAAACAATTTTGAGAAAAATCAATTTTAAACTTTTAAAGTGAAAAATTTTAAGTTTAATATGAAAATGAAGTTCTTTTACATAGTTTTTTTTGTTCAGCAACATGGACATGGTGGTTTCTTATATTATTGAACTGTTGAATGCACCAGGAACATGGGTTTTAACTTCTTGAACTTCATCAGGTGCTCTCGTCAAAATCACAATTTTAAACAAAAAATTTTTTTCCTCTGGAATAAAGCTAATTTGTGTTGTATTAGAATTTTTTGTTCAGCATTATAATATAACACAAGTTATCCAAAGTCCCCAATCAACCCTTTTGTCCATGATCCTTTTAACCATGCTTAGTATGGGTTTTAACTTCTTGAACTTCATCAGGTGCTCTCGTCAAAATCACAATTTTAAACAAAAAATTTTTTTCCTCTGGAATAAAGCTAATTTGTGTTGTATTAGAATTTTTTGTTCAGCATTATAATATAACACAAGTTATCCAAAGTCCCCAATCAACCCTTTTGTCCATGATCCTTTTAACCATGCTTAGATGACAAGGTTATGTTGCTGTCACCATCACTGAAATTAAAGCATAGTTTCATGGCAGCAATGCTATGTTGAAACTTTTGTACCTATTCTGTGTACTTCTTTCATCAAAGATGTCCCTCATACCAGAGGTGAATGAGTTATTTGTCTATTAGAAATGTAATAATTGGGAAGATACTTGCTCATAAATGTTTCATGTCTTCGGCATAGCGCAGTTTTTATACTTTGCGCAGGTTATAAATTTTGCGGTGCAGCTGGATTGTTTATCGCAGATATCATAGATTGCTACTTTTCATAGTCCATGCCATTGTCCTTCAGGCCTTAGAGTCTATAATTGATAATGACTTGGTTATCCAGTTGTTGATATGAACAATCTAACCACTCACAATCTAGTCATTGTTAAAAAATCTTTTCTGATTGTTGTTGACAACCTCTGAGTTAGGGTTGAGAACCTCTGAGTTAGGGTTGAGAACCGCTGCATTATAAAAAAGAAGAAAAAAAAAACACTGGAGATTTGTCATAATCATTGTCTTTTTTCAAAAAAGTTACCTTGTTCCTGTTACAACTATTTATGTACAAAGAAAATAGCGCACCAATATGTAGTAAATGCAACATTCTGTTATTTGCCCTCAGGGCGATTTCTACAATAATTATAATGTACAGAAATTAAATAAACGTCCTATTTAATTTATACTGTAAAGAATTTTGTGAATTTACTTAAGAACCATAGGCCTATATGTGAATATCCAATTTTATTAGTGAAACAAGACCTTCATTCCACAATTATAAACCGATAAAAGATACCTAAAATATGTTAGACCTAAATATTTAAAATTGTAAACCCGCCACTTATTTAGAAAGAAATATCGGACACCTAGACATAAATAAAATAAATACAACAGTTTATTTTAATCTAGTCTAGATACATCCAATTGGGCAACTTTTATAACGTATCTTTAAGGAAAGAAGAGTTCTCCTCAATGTACCACAATGTCACAGTAAAAGATAAAAGATTCATTAAAATGTAATGTTTTTGATTTCGTAAAATTTGTTAAATTGTAGGTGTTTTACAATAAAAAGATATTTTACTTTTAAAAATAATTTTAAGGAAGTTAAAATTAAGGAAGGAGGTAAAAATGAATTTAAAAATTTATTTTTCGAGGAACATTATATTTTAATTTGGGACCGCCGTTCTGAGGAGTGCCGTTTTTTAGGCTAATTCAGATTGATCAGGTTTAGGGATACATTTTAGGGTTCATGTTAGGTTTAGGGATACATTTAGGGTTCAGGTTAGTTTAGGGATACATTTAGGACATACGTTCGTGGGTCACAATAACCAAGATGGCGGCCGCGGGCTGATCTCTCTGAATTGTTTTTTATTCAAAAGAACATTTGTTTTATGGGAAGTGTGAATTATAGTAATTTTCGCGGTGAATTAAAATTGAAGTATTCACTTCTGATACCGGGTCCGATTAGCCGCAGCCAAACTTTTCATTACAATTACAGATAAGACAGTAGCCGATTTGCCGCCGCCCCCCCCCCCCCCCCAAAAAAAAAAAAAACAACAACTTTGATCTTGAATGATCATGATGTCATGTTAATGATTATAGAACTATATTTAAAATAGAATTTAAAAATACAATAAAATTATAAACATAAACGTATTCTTACTTGCTTTACGTCACATTGTTCTTCAACGCTGGATGAAAGTCTTCAAAATATGACATGACTCTAAGTCTAATTTCTAAGATGGCAAACCAACATGACATGAAGTGTTCGTCATAACCGTCACGTGACCAACCGAATTATTATAAAGCCCTCACGTGACCAGCTGGGTCCGAATAGCTAATTGCTGCTATGTACCTATAGCCACTCCGTATATATTTTTAAACATAAAAGTGAAAGTTTGTTTTTGGCTGGCTGGATTTGTTCCACATACGTTTTTACATGGAGTGATGGATCTTGACCAAACTTGGCACATATATCCAGCATTATCCGGAAGGAACTCTTAAGAGGTTATTAACTTTTGAAAACATTTCGTTTGGTGCCTGGGGCCCCGAATTCGTTTTTCTTTCTTATATAAGCTATATAAATAAAATTAACAACAAATACTCCTATATTATATGAGTTTTTACGGATCTTGACCAAACTTCGTACACATTCACTGGATTATCCATAGTCAAATACCGAAGGGTATTGAACTCATAATATCCATTCCTCTGGGGCTGGGGGCCCCGTTTCATTTGTCTTATATAAGCCATATAAATATCAATAGGCTTAGACAACACTATTGTTTCTATGTGAATTAATGGATATAGGCCTAACGTTGTAGCAATAACCTCCATTGCCCGTATTGAAATATCGGTGGATTTAAAAGTAATACTATCCATTCTAAAATTTTCCAGAAAATTCGATAATTTTAAAAAGCTAGACTATATCTATAGTATTTTAGTAGATTTTAATGGGACAAATTTTAAATTTTATGTCTATTATTTATCTGTCTGATTTTATAGGGCCCCCATAACTCAGGCATAACTAAATCGGTACAGTTATGGAACCCCCCCCCCCGGGGCCCCTCGATTAACTTAAAAGAAAAAGGATTATAATTATGGCCTTTGTTGAAGATTTTTTATCGTATTAGAAAAATAATTAAAAATTTTTATAGGGCCCCCATACCTCAGGCATAACTAAACCGGTACAGTTATGGACCCCCCCCCCCCCCGGGGCCCCTCGATTAACTTAAAAGAAAAAGGATTATAATTATGGCATTTGTTGAAGATTTTTTATCGTATTAGAAAAATAATTAGAAAACAGATAAGTAATGTTTACTCATGTTTCGAGCCGGTCATTAAATTTAATCTAGAGTGTTCCAGAAAGTTATAAATTGTTCCAAGGGGATATATAGTGGGATCTAAGAGTAAGAGATTATTGAAATTTTATGTAATTCTATTCATTTCTATACTGTCCCGGAGTTCATTATTCTCTCAGTAACACTGAGTAATTTTTTCATACGGAATCCCAGATGGGTCGGCATCCTATCATAATCTTTATCCCAACGGTATCAGGATCCCACCAGAAAACGGCATCCCAACGGGATTCTAACCTTGAATGGATTCACAGGGATCGGGATCACATCCGGAAACCGGACTACGCCGAGATCGGTGTCAGAAATGGATCGAGGTCCCAATGGGATCGGGGGCCACACCAGGATGGGGTCACGCCGGGTATATAGGCTAGTATATATATAAAAAAGTGAATGTTTGTTTGTGGGTTGTTCCACATACGTTTTTACATATTGACCAAACTTGGCACATATATCCATCATTATCTGGAAGGAACTCTTAAGGGGTTATGAACTTTCTATAACATTCCGTTTGGGGTCGGGGGCCCAAAATGTCGTTTTTTTCCTATATGAGATATATTTAAAAAAATTACTAAAAATACTCCTACATGAATGAATGGATCTTGACCAAACTTAGTGCACATACACTTTATTATTCATATCAAAGTATTGAAGGGTATTTAACTCATAATATCCATTCTTCTGGGGCCGGGGGCCCCCATTTTATTTTTCCTTATTTAAACTATATAAATATCAATAGGCTTAGACAAAACACTAGAGTTTCTATGTGAATCGATGGATATAGGACCAGCGTGGTAGCAATATACTTCATTGTCCGTATTTAAATATAGGTTGATTTAAAACTAATAATATCCAATGCATTCAAGGCCAATCTAGAATTTTCTAGAAAGTGCCATAATTTAATAAAGCTATAACTATGGTATTTTTAAACCGATTTTAATGGAACAAATTTTAACTCTATAATTTATCTGAATGATTTTTACAGGGCCCCCATACCATCTCAAACATAACTTAAACGGTACTTTATGAAATGGGCCCCCACCGGGGCCCCCATTTCATTTTAAATGTACTATAGTTGTAGTAATTCAATGAAGTTGTATAAAAACACCGGGAAACGGGACTGCGCCGAGATCGGTGACAGAATGGGATCGGGGATCCCAGGATGGGGTCCTAATGCAATCCAGGGCTATGCTGGGTATATAGGCTAGTTATTTATAAATGTAACGGAGAGGTAGAAGTTCACGTGTTTTTGTTGTGTGTTTTTTTTTTGGTTGGTTGGGGGGGGGGGGGTTGGTACTTTTACCGTATTTATGGGCGTATAACACGCATTTTAATAAGGAAATTTCAGGGGGGAAAAAATTAAATTTCAAATAAATAACTTTGAAGCAAAATAAGGGTAGCTCAGAATTTTGTTAAATTAATATTATTAAAACTTATAAGGTAAATAACGTAAAATGACAGTAAAAGCAACTGTTTTAACAAAGAAACTTGGATATTATTTGTTTTTACAAAAGTTTACTCAGAAATCGCTGCTATCTGGGAAACCAAGAAACTCTTCATCTTCACTGCTATCTTCAATATCTTCGAACTGAACACTGCTGCGTTCACTGCTACTGTCTTCTTAAATCAGCTCGCCTTCTTCACCATCCAAAGCATTGCTTATGCCACATTTCTTAAAAAGATTTGATAATAATATCTTCTTTAACTGCGTCCCACGAAGTCTTTATCCACTGACACACTTTTGAAATGCCAGGTCTTTTCATTCTCCCAGATTTTTTACTTTCATGTTGGCTTTCATCACACATGTATTTATTCCATTCTTCACGCATGAAGGCTTTGAAGGGCTTGTTAATGGAAACATCCAATGGCTGCAATTGTGATGTAAGTCCTCCTGGAATGACTCCTACTTCTGCACATTTGAAATTCTTTCTTTGTTGGTTCTGTAAGATGAGATCTGAATGAGTCCAGTACTAACAAGGTTGGCTTTTTTAACAAAGCACCTGGGCGCTTCTCCCACACATTTCTGATCCAAAGCCTCCTGCCTTCTTCGTCCATCCAACCTTTGGGATGAACATGCACCTGTATGCCACTTGAAATCTTCTCCTTAGGAAAAGTTTTCCTTTTAAAAATGACTATTGGTGACAGCTTGTTTCCGTCTGCAGTGACAGCAAGGACCGCAGTATAACGATTTTTTTTCATGGCCTGAAGTTTTAATTGTTACTGTCTTGGCACCTTTTTGCTTCAACAGTTTTATTTGAACTAACATCAAAAGTCAGTGGTACTTCGTCCATGTTGCCGATTTGACCAATTTAAAAATTGTGTCTCTTCCTTTGTTTAATAATAAATTTATGAAAATTTATGATCAATTCTTCGTACTCTTCTGGCATACGCTGGTTAATCCTGATTCTTGTTTGCATCCGAAGCTCATGCCACTTCATAAATCTTTGACACCATGATGCTGTCCCTTTGAAATCTTGTATTTGCAACTCTTTGCTGAGTTTCACTGCTTGAATGATGAACAGTTTTGTTGATAATGCAATGCCCGCTTTTCTATGATGATTAAGTACAAATTTCTTCACACGTTCTTCTAATTTTGGCCATTTAGCAATACCACTGCGAAAATTGCATTTTGTTTTTGATGATGTCTTGAGTTTTTCTTCCATTTTTCGCCACTCTCGTATTGTGCATTGTGCTGGTGGCTCTCCAAAATGCCTTGCTGCAGCCCTATTTCCATGTTGCTTGGCATATTCCACAATCTTTAACTTGAAACCAGCTGTACATGCTGCACGCTTTTGCTTTGATTCTCTTAGGGATACCGTATTAGGGAAATACCGTAAGTAATGAATGCACGTATGATAGTGCAGAGTTGGTGTGACGTATCCGCTGTAGCAGGAAGGCTGCACTGGAGGTCTGAAATGCCGCGCCATTCAAGAAGAATTCCACTTGCTTACATTATGTGACACATTCCAGTTCCAGTGTAGCAGAGGAAAGCTGCCGGGGACTATAATATGCGCCGATGACATCCATTCGCGCCGCTATGCGGTATGTACTATGGGTCCTTAACATTATATCGGCGTATAACACACACACATCATTTGACCCTTATTTTCAGGGAGAAAAAGTGCGTTTTATTCGCCGATAAATAACGGTAATTATTTTTCGCCCCATCTCCCCCCAGTGTAAAAACCTGGCTACTGCTACGCAACACATTCTCCACAACCATTTATTTTGATCTTAACCATACCAAGTGGTTTACTTCCCCTTTTAAGGAGCAATCACTCTCAATTCAACTGACTCGACAACGAAGTATCTTACTTAATTCTAACTAATAAACTAAGACGGCAACTAAAATATCCATGCTACTACCAGTAACAGGTTACAAAGTAGGTTGAAATCAAATGCAAATGTATAGCGAAAATAGGCTGCCTTCAATTTGTACAAATTTCTGAATTTATCAAAGAAGGGGAGAGAGTGACTCGCCTAGTTTAAATAAATGATTTAAATTATGAATATGATTATGATTATCATAAATTACCACTGAATAAAATATAATATAATTAATAAATAATATAATATATATTAATCAATATTATAAATAATATAAAGATTTTAAAAGATAATATCTAAAATCTGGTGATGCATTTTCATTTTATCACATTAGCCATTTGTAACTTTGTTGATCCCATGAGTTCTAATGTCTAATGACTAATACTAGAACTAGAATATGTCACTGACAGTGACTGTGACTCGACTATAGACACTATAGTCAACTATAGTATAGTCTCTGACAGCTCATTCATTACATGACCATGCTATTATTATTATTCTTAGGTTATATAATAATAAAGGCCTAATTTAACTTTGGCATGAACCTTCGCCGCTTCTGTAAAAAAAAAAGTAAAGTCGTAAAGTCACAACATTTGTCATTTGTTAATTATTAATAGTTTTATGCTGCACCTATAGAGCAAACTTAAAATTTAAAAAAATAATTATGCTATAGGCTACCGGCTACCTTCATGAACTTTCCAGCTTTTAAAATATTTGAGCTATAATTATGAATGTTTCAAATTCAACATGCGATTTAATTTAATTTTTCCTTTTTTTAAAACTAAGTCTATGGACTGCGCCTCCACATTTTGTGACCTAATTTAAGTATTGAATTAATTGCGCAATTATCAATTAGCCAAGGGTTTAAGTCACCTCAGCCAGTCACCCTGTGTACTCACTCTAATCACAATGGCTGTGAGTGTTACTAGGCTAAACCATGAATTTTATGCCAACAAGCCAAATCAAATCAAAGGGCAAGACCTAATCATAACTCTATAATTTTTAAAAACGCTTAACGCCAACACTTTTTGATTAAGCTATACAGCCTAAACTACAGTTGATAACAATACATTTTTTGTTATCATCCAATTGTAAATGTAATTTCTAACTTAATGAATGATAATAGGCTGCCTTTGGTTTGTATCAATTTCTGAATTTGTCACACCAAGGAGATTTAAATAGTTAAGTTCACTCAGTTTACCTTGGTCATTATTTCAGTCAAGTAGATCAGTGGTTCCCAAACTTTTAAGTTTGGCGGACCGGTGAACAAGTTTCAAAATTTTACCAGGGACCGGTGCATGATTTATTTTTATACTTTTATTTCTATTTGACAATAAATATTTATGTTATGGGGACCGGCAGCGCTAGGCATGCGGACCGGTGAAGGTCCACGGACTGCCATTTGGGGACCACTGAAGTAGATAAACAAGGCAAGCTTTCTTGTCCTTTTTTTAAAATTATGTTTATGGAATAAGGGATATGATCTTATTCTTACCTACTTTTTCTTTTCTAGCCCTGCTCTGACATTTTAACATTCTTAACATGATGAGTAAACGTTTACTAATAGGCAACTAATGATAACAAAATAATAATAAATAAAAATAAAGTTCTGATACTAAGCAATGCAAGATCTTAAAAAGTATAGTAAAAAAATTAACATCACCTCATTTTGAGCAATCATAAACAAAGCTAAGGACGGACCTGAGTAAATGAATTGTTGATTTCTTTTTTTAGGGCTTACAGTTTTAGACTATTGAGTCCACAAACTACAATTAGCTTAATAAAAGCAAGCTGTTACTATACATTTTTCAAATATATAAGCTGTTTAACTATAAGACTATGGAACTAAATCTCATATGGGAAAGGGTCATATTTTATTTACAGTTTAAAAAGAACTTAGCTTGGACATCTCTATGTGGACAGTTGAAGATGAATATAGCCACAGTTTTTTTTCTAGTTCTGTGTATGACTTATGATGTTGCTCTGGCATCTAACTCATCTGAAATCAAAGTTGATCTCAATGGATATTTAGCCTACTGTCCTTGTATGGGTAAGCACATCCTCACTTGACGGCTCTCTTTGCTCATTAAACCAGCAATGAGTCTCTCGTCTGTTCTTCTGTCAGCATTCATTGTGATCTTTTATGACTATTTGTTGTATTCTTTTGAAAAGAAATGAATTCAATAGTATATAATAATGTTAAATATTCCAGTATATAATAATGTTAAATATTCCAGTATATAATAATGTTCAATATTCCAGGTTGCCATTCTGAAAGACGGTTAATTAAATTGGAACCTTTATAGTTTTTTTTTTTTTCCTTTTCTTCTGAGAACAACATAATTTTACGTAATATACCTTATTGTTAAATTTCAGGTCGATTCGGCAATCAAGCTGATCAGTTCCTTGGTGCTTTAGCCTTTGCAAAGGAACTAGATAGAACTTTGATCCTGCCTCCATGGGTTGAGTACAGAAAATCTAGTCATAAAGCAGTGAGTCTATTAATACCGTAATCCAATGAGTGCTAGATCAATTTTAGCCAAGTCATGCCTTTCAACCTCCTACAATTAATTTCTGTACACAATAAAATATATTGGTTTCATGTTAGATAATATTGTTAACACTTGAGTTAAGTGATTTGATTTATTTGTACTGATTTTCAGTATATTTCAATAAAATAAAATTTTGAATAGATAAAATTTTTTTGTGGTTTAACTCTTTTCATTCCTCTTATATAGAGAGCGCACAACTTTATACGTAGGTTTTTTTTCTCTCATAAAATTATGTCTTCTTTTTTTTTAAAATTATTCTATAGTTATTTGATAATACAATTGGAAGAAAAAAAAAGAAAAAAAAGTTAAAGATTTTGAATTATTTTTTTTTTTTTTGCGAGTTCGACGTTCACGTGACATGCCAAAGCGGTGGTCGCCATCTTAGCAAATTTCTTTTTTTTTTTTTTTTTATAATTCAATTGAAAGAAAAAAAAAGAAAAAAAAGTTAAAGATTTTGAATTATTTTTTTTTTTTTTTTGCGAGTTCGACGTTCACGTGACATGCCAAAGCGGTGGTCGCCATCTTAGCAAATTTCTGCAAGAAGCTTGGCTTGTGGACTCGGGAGCCCAATATCTTAAATAATGAATACTACTGACGAAAATGTTGATCAAATTTTATCTGAATCTTCTGGGGAAGATAGTTGGGAACCCGAATCTAGTGATTCTGATTCAGATTTTGATGATAATCTTCCTTTGCAGCCGATTTTAGCTGTTAACACTAGAAGGTTAGTAATCGAGTGCTTCGTCATTCAAATTTTTTTTTTAGATTTCTTACTTTTATTTTTTTTTATCGGTTTAAATTGTTTTTTAAGCATATTGTTATATTTACTAGCCATTTTTAAATCAATCTACGCAAAAAAAAATAATTTTTTAACATGTGAATATTTTATTACATTTATTTTTCTAGAAGACGTTATTCTTAGAAACTGTTGATAAGGAATGTAAACAATGCAGTCAGCACTGCTTATTATGATATATTTTATCATACAGGACAAGAAATTTGATATCAATTTTTTTTTTTTTTACATTTAATGTACTGACAATAAATTTTATAGTCATAATGGTTTTCAGACAGAATTGAAAGCACACAAAACTTGAAATTAAATTGAAGTACTTATTTTTTATTAATTTCAATCCTAAAAGTAGCAAATAGGTCTATAAATTCTGTTCTTTTATATTTACAGGGTAAACTCATATGATGTTCACGACGATGACCCACCAGTTCCAATTCCCAAGTTTCTACCAGCCAGAAAGCCAGGCTTACATCTAAGGGAAGAAATGTCAACAAGGGATACAGTAAGACAATTTCTAGACCCTCAAGACTTTTTCAAATTGTTTTTTACTTTGGATTTAGTGGAAAAAAATTGTGAAGTACACCAACAAGTATGCCTCAACCATGGGGCCTACTAAACCTTCAATCTACAGTGGTTGATATGATGTATCAGAAGAGGAATTTTACAAATTTCTAGGACTTCTTATGTACATGTCAATTGTACAGGTCCCCAGTGTTCAAAAATACTGGTCTACGTCAACTTTGTACCATGGACTGTGGGCCAGAGCCTTCTTGACCAGAAAAAGATTTATTCAAATAATGACATTCCTCAAAGTTTCAAACATTGAAACAGAGAATAAGGAGGACAAACTGTGCAAAGTTAGATTGCTTTCTGATTTTATACCAAGATAAATGTCAGAAGCTTTACCAGCCTCGCCAACAGCTATCGAAAGATGAACGCATGGTAAAAAACAAAGGGAGATACACATTCAGACAATACATAAGGGACAATCCAACGAAATGGGGTATGAAAGTTTGGGTCATAGCAGAGGCAATAACAGGCTTACACCTATGATTTTGATGTGTATTTAGGGAAGCAAACCCAATCATCAAACAATAGCTTGGCCTATGATGTAGTAATGAACCTTATCAAATCTGTTAAAAACCAAGGCTACCAAGTGTTTTTTGATAATTTCTACAGTGGGTATAAATTACTCAAAGATCTGTTATTACTAGGAATACTTGCTTGTGGTACCATTTAGCCGCTACTTACAAATTGATTTCACCGAGGAACTTATTAGAACATTGGGTGGATTACAAAAAACTGATGAAGTTCCAAGTGCCACACATGTTTGCACCTCAAAATACCAGGCAGTGCATCCAACTGTCCCTGAGTGCACACATTTATACAGAAATTGTAAGGTTTGTTATAAATTGGGGATGCAAAAAAAATCCACAATCAAATGCAGCACCTGTGAAACTTACCTTTGTTTTAATAAGACAAGAAACTGTCTTGTAGAGTATCATAAAGTTTAAATTGACCACATGTATATTTTCTTTGTTGTAAATATTTATAAACTTGTAAAAAAAAAATAATTCTTATCAACAAGTTGTGAAGGTGTGGTCAATTGATTTTAAAAAAAAATGATTTCCCCTTGTTAATACATTTTACAAAATCTTTCATATTTTCATAACATGCCATTAAAAATGTTTGAATTCTTTGTATTGCATACAAAAATGAATAGTCTTTCTGAATAAATCATTTTTTTTGGAAAAAATTCTTGATACATTTTTTTTTCATTCTTTGTATCTAATCAAAAATATTTTTTTTAAAAATGTTCATAAATTATTATTATTATTTTTTAATCACAGCTTCAAAGTAATGAACTCAATTTTTAAGAAACATTAATTACTGAAAGCATCATGCATTTCCCTACAATTTGATATGCAACATCATGAACTTTAGACTAAAACTCTTTATGATATAGATATAGACTCATTAGTGGCATCACTAGAAATCTCCAGAAAATAATGAAAAATTCAAGGAAGGTAAAGAGTTAATTAAAAAAACATATAATTTATTTTATAATTTTGAAAAAGGGATAAAAGTTATGGAGGAGTATATTAATTTAAAAAAGTTTTCAACTCTTAACAACTGAAGCCATTTTAAAATGTTCAAAGTTGTTTAACTTTTCTGATTTCCAATGAAATAATTCATTAAAAAGGTTATCTATATCTTTAGATTTTGAAGTTGAAGAAACAAATCAAATTTTTTTAGCAAGATGTGATAAAATGTTCTTATTATTTCTCTGAGATAAAAATAGTTATCTATGGTTTCACTGGAGCAAATTTTTATAATTAAATTTAGTAGTTAACTATGTCTGCAGAGCCTCTTCTCAAAAGAAAAAGAATAATAATGTTTTTGATATCTGACAAGGTGATGGAGCCATTTGATACTTACTTTAAAGTGGAGCCCTTCCTAGAATACCACAGAGTTATAACAATGGAAGTATTCATGAAAGACCTGGCATCAACCGTCTGGCCACCGGGACAGAGGAGAAGTACTGATGTTACTCATTTAAATAAGTACATAAGTAGAAATACAAACAAAGAGAAGTTCAGCCTCTCTGTTCATCGGTGTTACCCATTTAAACTAATTGAGAAGTGCAAGTAAATTTCAATGTTTAAAAAAAAGCTGTGCAGAAGAAACTTTTTTGGGTACCAGGTATTCATTACTCTGCTAGATTTGAGAGGAGAAAATTTAGAAATTCATGTTTCTACATTACTATGTCTCTCTCCTTGACTATGGTCCTTTGAGCTAATGTCAGATTTTTAAAACTTAGTGCTTAAGTTTTTTCCTATCTTCATCTCTATTCCTTACTATAAGACTTTAACCACTAAAATTTAAATGAAAAAAACCCAAACAATTTGTCAAATTTAAAAAAAAAAGGGTAATTCTTCTCTTACGATCTTGATTTATAAACAAGTTTGAAATTAATCTATTTAAAAAAAAAAAAAAAAAAGAAAAAAATTTTTTAAAACTTAGTGCTTAAGTTTTTTCCTTTCTTCATCTCTATTCCTTACTATAAGACTTTAACCACTAAAATTTAAAAGAAAAAAACCCAAACAATTTGTCAAATTTAAAAAAAAAAGGGTAATTCTTCTCTTACGATCTTGATTTATAAACAAGTTTGAAATTAATCTATTTAAAAAAAAAAAAAAAAGGAATAAATGAAGTTGAAATGCGTTCTCCTCACATTATATATATTTTCATAGACTTTTAACAATTTCTTGTTCCCTTAGTTTTTTGTTATTCTCCACGCCATGGCTCAAATAAAGATCAGTGTAATGCCAAGGAAGGCAACCCATTTGGTCCATTCTGGGACTGGTTTGATATTGACTTTGATGAGAATGTGATTTTCGGGCCACTTTTTTATGACACTCAAAGTCCTAGAGCCATGTCAGAGTGGAAGGAGAAGTAAGTGAAAAATGTAATTTATACGGTAGTTAGAATTCTAAAAGATATCTAAAGTTGTATTGTCTTTCAGACACAAAACTTTATTTGTGTAAAGTTAATAGAGCAATGTTTTATTGTAAGCACATGAAATTAAGTGTCACATTAATTATGTTCAACCATTGAATAGAACGTCTGGCTTGTCTCAAAAGTGCTCCCCAGTGTTGACAAGACCTCACAAAATAGTCGTCAACAATTATCTTCCAATCTATGATACTTAAATTACACAAATGGAAATTGTTTTATCTTTCTTGGAAACAGCATCTTTACAGTGTACAGCAACCAGAACTATATCTCATGCTAAGGGATCTATTGATTACCTTCACACTGAAGCATCGATTAAAATAATTTATTTAATTTAAAAATCATCATGAAATCATTTATACAACCTTGTGACTGTGATAAAGCTGAAGTAGATAAAAAGACACGTATGTATAGTGAAACTTTAATAACATTGACCAAAGCCAAAATAAGATGTCTTGGCTTCATTAATTTAAAACAAGTACATGTATGTAAATTAAATACTACTGAAAAAACAAATTAGAAAGAAGAAAGAAATGACAAACAAAAATTCCTTATACACACACACAGGAAGAAGAAAAAAGTGGTGGGCAGAAGCAGAATGTAGGGAATAATAATAGCAGGAGACAATATTGCAGTTATGTACAATTATGGCTTTGGTTTATGCCCCTGTGAAGTCAACATCCTTAATCTTTTAACAAAGGGATTCTTCCAGTGTATTCTTAACATACAGTACAAGGGTAACTGCAATATCAAATATCCAATTGTGAATAACATTTTAGAAGTGGGAAATGAGTTCTTGTTTTCTTTATATATCAAAGTATGTACAGATGTTCTCTGAGCCAAATAAAGCTAAGGGATGGCCTGTTCCTCAGATGTAGAACTTACTGCATTGCTATAGTTGTCAACTCCTTTGTTCTACTGGATTGATTCATTCGTCAAGTTCTTTCATACGTTGAATACATCGTACTATTCTTACTATCACTGAATAAACTCTCATAAACACATGAATGTAGCGCAGCTCGATATCAGACATAAATAATGAAATGAAATTTACTATAATGCCAAATATGCTTTATTCATTTTTAAAAGATTTTCTAAATAATCTGATATAAGGTTTTATTTCCTGTAATCTTTCTTGTCTCCAGATACCCTGCCAAGGATTACCCAGTTTTAGCATTCGTTGGTCCCCCAGCATCTTTCCCTGTAAGTCAGTATAATGCAAAGCTACACAAGTTCATGAAGTGGTCAGATTCCTATAATCAAAAAGCTGATGATTTTATCGAGAAGAACATACAAGACAGACCGTTTATTGGTATCCATTTGAGGAATGGGCCAGATTTTGTGAGTTGAAAAATATATATAGATTTTTTGTTTTTGACAACGATGTACAGTTATATTGTCTTAAAACATTTAATTTAATGAGTAGTTTTATAAATTAATCTCAGACATGTTAATAAGTTAACTTGCTTTCAAATCATTAAGGCAGTGGACATTTTAAAATGTACATATAACAGAATAGTATAATATATATGGCATCCTTCCATCTACGTTAGACGATGGAGTAGCTAAGTAGTGTAGTCCTACACTTCGACGAGTGACTAACTAGGCCAATCCTGGAATGACAATCTCGACCATTTCTCTCACAGGGGAATATTGATTCCCGGAAAGATTTTGACTTCCGTATTGTTCTTTTTCTTGCAAGGGCCTCGTTTCGTGTATCTTCTGCCTTTATAATATATAGTATTTAATTAATTGATTCAGAATTATTAAGGTTAGACCTTTTTTTTTTTTTTTTATACATATTCTCACTCTTCTCTTTGAAAGAGAAAGTTTATACTGAGAGTGTGTTATTTATTTTGATAATTAAAAATTATGGTGTTGAAAAAAAATTTTTGTAAAATTTTTGTAAATAAAATTTGTTCTTTTTCTTGCAAGGGCCTCGTTTCGTGTATCTTCTGCCTTTATAATATATAGTATTTAATTAATTGATTCAGAATTATTAAGGTTAGACCTTTTTTTTTTTTTTTATACATATTCTCACTCTTCTCTTTGAAAGAGAAAGTTTATACTGAGAGTGTGTTATTTATTATGATAATTACAAACTATGGTGTTGAAAAAAAAATTTTGTGAAATTATTGTAAATCAAATTAGTATCAACTATTAATTGCGAATCCAAAAGCTTTTGCAAAACAAAAAATCCAGTTCTTATATGAACTGAAATCATTTAAAGTTATGTTATTTAATATTATTTTGTGAATTCATCTGTAACTTCCAGGAAAATGCATGTGCTCATGTGCCTAGTTCTTACATGAACTGAAATCATTTAAAGTTATGTTATTTAATATTATTTTGTGAATTCATCTGTAACTTCCAGGAAAGTGCATGTGCTCATGTGCCCAGTTCTTATATGAACTGAAATCATTTAAAGTTATGTTATTTAATATTATTTTGTGAATTCATCTGTAACTTCCAGGAAAATGCATGTGCTCATGTGCCTAGCACTCCCAACATGTTTGCAGCTAAACAGTGCACAGGTGAGAGAGGGGAGTATGGCACCACGACGCCAGAGATGTGTTTCCCTTCCACCAAAACTGTCACTCAGCAGGTGGGCTTTTACATCTGGTCTTTTGTCCCAAATCAAATTACTGTCAGTTGCCAAAACAAAATTTAATCAAAGAAATTTTTTTAAAGAACAACTGTTGCTTCCTCGTCAGTGTTTGTGAAAGCCAAGTAGGCGGGCTTGGTAGTATAAAAGTATTATAATAATTGTATACATTTTTAAAAATAAATTGATGATTAGATTTCTGCTGATCAGTATATTTTTCTGTCTTCGAAAGTTTTTTAAAGTTGGGTTTAAGGGTTTTAACCTTTTCAATGTGGTACAATTTTCATTTGTCTAATTACACAAAATTTGAATTTATTCATTTTCTATAAATTTAGGCCGCAGTTTAAAAAAGTGAACGTTGTCGTGTAGAGAAATAATGTAGGAAAAAATAACAATAGTCAAGAAATAGGCATGATTTAATGTTCCACATTCATTCAAATCTTGTCTCTGATATAAATATTTGAAGTTATCACTTGAAAGTGTTGAGAAACACCACTACACTTTGTTGAGAAAAGAAGAGAGTGTAGCAGCGTACTTTATAAGTAGCTTTTGCCATTAAATGTCTTGAATTAGCTCTTGACATTAAATGTCTTTTATGATTTATTAACAATTTCTTTGCAGGTGAAAAAAGAGGTTGAAAGGATTGGAGCCAAAACTGTTTTCGTTGCAACAGATTTTAATGATTTGATTCCAGAATTTTCTCAAGTCCTAACAGATGTGAGTGTCAGATGACTCTCTGAGAAATTAAAGCATTTAATTGTGTGTGGCTAATGATGCTGGTGTGAAAGAAGAATCACTAGAATAGGGGTACAGGGAGTTAGATAAGGAAAGTGTGATATTTATAAATATTTAAAATCAAAACATTAAAATTTGACTGTTTTAAGTAGCCTGTGAGATTAAAAAAAATTTTTTTATAACAATGCTCCCCTACTGGTTAAACGCAGCATGACCCAGCCTCCACACTACTAGATTTACCTAAATGCTTTGATTGCACTTCTCTCACTGGTTAAACGACAGCATGGCCCAGCCTCCACACTGCTAGATTTGCCTAAACTTTTTCATTGCACCTCTCTTACTGGTTAAACGACAGCATGACCCAGCCTCCACACTGCTAGATTAACCTAAATGCTTTGATGGCACCTCTCTCATTGGTAAAATGACAGCATGACCCATCTTCCACACTGCTTGATTTGCCTAAACTCTTTAATTGCACCTCCCCCTCAGGTTAAACTAGTACGACAGCCTGACCCAGCCTCACCTCTGCTGGACCTGGCCATACTAGGCAGGTCAGATCACTTCATTGGGAACTGTGTGTCAACGTTCACTGCCTTTGCCAAGCGTGAGAGGGATGTCAGGAGGCTGACGTCATCATTTTGGGCTTTTCAGAAGAAGAAAAGGCGAACAGAATTGTGATTGGAAGTAAAAGTCTTGTTACTGAATTTGCCTGATGGGAAGAACAAAATATTTTGTTACAAAACAAACTCTGGCAATGTTTGGTAAACTAAGTCTGCTTTAGTTATGATCTAGTCTCATCTCATTCGGTAATTAAATATAATACATCTTGTTCTTAAGCAGCTAAATTTAAATGGATAAATACCAGTTACTAAAATGTTAATATTTGAAGACATTTATAGTTTAATCCAGAAGTTCAAACTGTGCAAACTTGGGGAGTAGAGCGTTCCCCATAGGGGCGCCACATAGTGAAACAAAATGTTATAAAAAATGTTGTGCATTTTTTGAAATTTGATATAGAGTGCCTTTGGGTAACCTAGATTCAGCAAGGTTGCCGTGAATTGAAAAATTTTGGGAACTTCTGTTTTAGTCAATTTTTAAATGTAAATAGCGTTTTTATAGGGTTGTTGCAATATAAAGAAGAAAAAACTTTGATCTCTTCAAATGGAGTCGTGTATTGCAAGATGTTTCATAGAATGATAGAAAGTGCACTAGTTTGAAAGCATTGTACTCTGCAATGTATTGCAGCTGAGGTTGCGGTTAGGATCCTGCAGTGTTAGAGCCAAGTCATTGGTCCATTTGGGTTGAAACGTCCTATACTTTAATTTAACTATTGTTTTATTTAACAAATAAATTAGGTTGTCCTCACTTAATGGCAAGAGTTCATCTGCTGTAACTAGTTAGTTAAGGAAATGGCTAAATCAAGAAGCTTTTTATTCATTTAGTCTGAATTTTTTTAAAAAAAAAGATCTCAAAGAAAAATATAATTAAATTTGTTAATAAAATGTATTACCGGTAAGCTTACTTTATGTTGACAAAATAGAGCACACTGTTACTGTTATATCTGACATTTCATGTACTGACTAAGCACTGCAGTAAGTTATAAATGATGTCAAAGCTATTTGCCATAGTTTGAAATGCATGTTCACACCTTGAAAAAACAACAACACACTATTGGTCAAGTTTCTGTACATAATAGATCAAAGGAATAAAAAGTACACATAAAATGAGATGAAACTCTATTGGACACTGAATGCTGGCAGTCATTGCTGATAACCCGACGAATGAACCCAAATTTTGTTACTCTTGATTTTTGGTAAAGTTTCCTGATATTCAAGATTCTTAAATTTTAATTTATTTTTATTTAATTAAAAACTTTACAATAAATTAATTTGAGGGGCTCCAAGGTGCTGTTACCTGTGCTGAAATCGGTTGACAAAATAGTTTTGATTGTTGTGAGACTTTTTTGGGTGCTTTTTGTAATAGATTTGATTTAAATATTTTAAATACGGTAAGTGTATGAATATAAATGGGGATTTTATAAATTTAAATGAAAAGACTTTTCTACCATATCATATTTCATGACTTGGGGTTTAAGGGCTAGTGTTTTTGTAAGATGTAATTCCTAATGAAAATTATGCAAATGTTTTACTCTGTTGTAAATTAATGTTAAATATTTTCATTACTGGCATTTACAATTGATTGTAACATAATCTGACATGATTTTTTTTAAAAATACTGTACTGGATTTTTAAAGTGTACTTACATTTCACTTACAACTGCTGATCTTATATAATGTTATTCTTTTACAACTTACTTATGTTTTGAACTATTCCTGCAATACACTCTTGGACCATAATGATTTGGTCTTTACTGTTTTTTTAAAAGAAACATATATTGTGGGGAAAAAAATGTTATTTAATGTCTAACTTACTGTGATAATTAAATGGGAAACTGATCTGCTGCTCAAATCAAACCTGTCACCACAACAACAAATCAAAACTGTCACAACAACAAATCAAATCTGTCACAACAACTAATCAAATCTGTCACCACAACAACAAATCAAATCTGTCACAACAACTAATCAAATCTGTCACAACTAATCACATCTGTCACAACAACTAATCAAATCTGTCACAACAACTAATCAAATCTTTCACCACAACAACTAAGCAATTCTGTCACAACAACTAATCAAATCTTTCACAACTAATCAAATCTTTCACCACAACAACTAATCAAATCTGTCACCACAACAACTAATCAGGTTCGAAGCAAATAAAGCGTGAGGATGTTAAATGCAAAAATTATATTATTAAAAAAAAAAAACTGATGCAAGGAAAGAAAAGAAGTCCTGAGTATAATATTAGCCATGTTTAAGAAGAAATGAGAAATGATTGTAAATAAATGGGGGTTTGCCTATCTAGGATTGGTGTTATCAACCCGTATCCGGAAATTTTGAAGACGGAAATTGATCGAACGGAAATTTGGTCGAATATTTTGTTCAATTCACAGTTAAAACCTTGGCAATGCATTTATCGGTTACTCGCTCAACACGTACGAGCTGCTTGTACACAGACCCTAGTTTGATGCTCAACACGTACGAGCTGTTAGTACACAGACCCTAGTTTGATGCTCAACACGTACAAGCTGTTAGTACACAGACCCTAGTTTGATGCTCAACACGTACGAGCTGTTAGTACACAGACCCTAGTTTGATGCTCAACACGTACGAGCTGTTAGTACACAGACCCTAGTTTGATGCTCAACAAGTACGAGCTGTTAGTACACAGACCCTAGTTTGATGCTCAACACGTACGAGCTGTTAGTACACAGACCCTAGTTTGATGCAACAGATACGTTTAGTTTTATTCCATATTAATCAGATTTTCCTTATGACATTCAGCAGTAGACGAACTGTGCCTTTGAACCGACTCTCGTAACTCAGGCAGACTGATGCTCAAATATAGACCTACTTGATTTATTCCACCATTCACACGCTTCAGCACTCTTCGTAAATACAGTGGGGTCTCGGATAACGAACGCCCAAGTTAACGAACAAATCGGTTAACGAACAAGTATTGTGAACATGTTTTTGTCTCAGTTGACGAACGATACCTCGGGCTACGAAATTCATCCAATACACCCCATTCCCAACGGATCATTACACCACATTCCCAACGGATCATTACACCCCATTCCCAACGGATCATTACACCCCATTCCCAACGGATCATTACACTCCATTCCCACCGCCTAAGAACACCCCATCCCACCCGATCAGTGACCCCCATCCCACTGGATCAGTGCACCCTATCCCACCGGATCAGTCCACCCAATCCCACTGAATCAGTGCACCCTATCCCACTGGATCAGTAGAGCTTTGGAACTTCTATAGTTAACGTCGTTTGTCACAGTGCTGTGACCAAACACACACCCTTTTGTTATGTCTGCACCCTTTATGTTAATTTAGCCCTTATTATGGCACCTTAATAAGTATCGTGCTATAAATTATAAATAGGAATCGCTTTGTTGTGTAAGTAAGGAAGAATAACATTTTAATGAAAATCCAATGTTGCAGTTCCGGATGATTCTACATCAAAGATAAAGACAATTATTGTTAGGATACGATCTTGTGCGCACTTACAGTTACAGACAAACATAAAAAGTATAGAGAAGTGGGAAAATCCGGAATTTCTAGTTGCCCAGGTTTTGAATGGAAAGGGGATTCCCCTTCGAAGCAATTTAATATCTTTGAAATTTACTTCCTTTCTCCTTCTCCCCCCACCATTCACGTGTGCACCCAGTCTCAACAAACAAGCTAAAGTACAGTATTGATTTATTTATTATATACTTAGGCCTATATATCTATAACTTAAGATTTTACAATTTCAATCTACACTTTTCATTACTGAAAAACACTTAAACATTTTAAAATCCCATGTTTCGGAGGCTTGAAAGGATTCATTGGATTTACAATGATTTCATAATTGGGGGCAAATTGTCTCGGTTAGCGAGCGTATCGATTTAAGAACGGAGCCACGGAGCCACGGTTGAGTTCGTTATCCGAGGCTCCATTGTATCATTTCAGTTAACAAATTTGTGTGCTCGAAAGCTTTAAAAAATGAGAAATAGTTAGGACCTGTACGATAACACGTCCTTCTTCATCTTCTAGATATTAAGGGTCCACGATCAATGCATTGGTCATTCTGGCTCCTTTGTATGTAGATGGATGGTTTCTTTGCCTGGTGTCGAAGAGGATATTTCACTAGTCGCAAGGGCTAATCAGCGAGGGTATCATGAACTGGGGGGGGGGAGGGGGGAGTGGTTGGAAGGCCTGATGCAATAGATGGGGGGGGGGGGGGGGGGGGGGGGGGGGGGAGGGGGGGAGGTACGAGTTAGGTTCAATCAGTTCATGTTATTCATATATTCTGGCCAACTCTTCGATATTTGACACGGATGCTTACATTTCCGATATTTCAGAAGTAGGGAAAAAAAAACAACGTTATTCCAAATAAAGTTGATTGTGTGAAATGTATAGTGCTTAGATCGATCGGGATTTCATTCCCATGAATTCACGCCAAGGTCACTGACATTAAAAAAGCTTGCGTTAGTTTTTGAATGCTGCACCAAAGGTGGCCATATTTTAGCTGTGTCAAAGAAGGTCGAGGCCGGTCCTGGGTCTTGGCTCTCGAGACTGCGTCATCTGTCTTTGTAAATGAACGCAGTAAGGACACTCTAAGAGAGCGATTATTTTTATGGGCGTACGTGCAATGTAGAAAAATGATAACTAGCAGTGAGATGAAGAAATGGCTTTGAAATGTTGTAATTAATACAACACCAAAACAGTTCAATGACCATCAGATGATTCGAACGTCTTCTTTTTTTTTTTTTGAAAATCCTTTATATCAACTTCGCCTTTGTTCGTATGTTTCTGACCGGGTGGCAAAATATTCGGACGGCTAATTGACCCACTTCCCGTCCATCTATCACAATGAAACTGCTGTGACAACAGATTCATTAGAATATTAATATCGTCGAGGGTCGTGAAAATAATTGGCGATTGCGAGCCTTGGGGAAATAAAAGGTGGGGTGGGAGGTGGGGGTGGGGCACTATTTCTTATAAACCAAATAGTTTCTTAGAAAGTGCGTTACTTGATTGCATTATTGATAAAATTTTCATACTGCCGCCGCCC
>CAXITT010000211.1:561058-572780 GCA_964033795.1 Lymnaea stagnalis | reverse complement strand
GGGGGGGGGGGTTGGACAGGCTGAGGCAATAGACGGGGGGGAGTGGTTGGACGGCCTTAGGCAATAGATGGGGGGAGTGGTTGGACGGCCTGAGGCAATAGACGGGGGGGGGAGTGGTTGGACGGCCTGAGGCAATAGACGGGGGGAGTGGTTGGACGGCCTGAGGCAATAGACGCAAATGTCTTAAGTGTTGACGCCTCAACGGTTCCGTGTGGAAGCTTGTTCCGGTCCCTGATTGTCTTGGGCAGGAATCAGCAGTTCATGTGCTGCTTTCTTGCTGTTATGAGCCGGAACTGCCTGTCGTGGCCACCTTGCTGTCTAGGGGGGTAAAGGGACGAGATTTCGTTTAATGCCGGAGCAGTGGACCAGCTCATTGTTTATCTTGTACACCATGGAGAGCCTGGATAGTCGTCGTCTTTTCTCCAATGGTGACCAGCCTCAATCTACCTTCTAGACAAATTATTAGTAGACTTGTCCGATAAAAACGTCCTTATAGACCCATTATTGGCCAAAAATTAATTCATTTTTTTATGATGAATATTATTTAGAATATATTCATTTAAATAATCCAAACAGGCATCAGTTGCAAATGTTTAATATTTATTTTTTGTTCTCTAGCGCCCATTTCAGCAATAACATGGTGGTCCATTCTAGTTTATTCCACAAACATAAATCTTAGTCAGATAAATAAAATTCGTCTATTTCTTCTCAGATATAGATTTTTTTAGAATTAAAAAAACAATACTGTGTACAGTTTTAGAAAAATAAGACGAAACAATTAAGATTAACTTAACAATTTTGAACTACTACAATTTAACATAATGGGGCGTCCATTAATTATGTGAACAATTTTTTAGCAATTTTTACCCCCTTGTCAACAACTGTCAAACTTTCAAGGACCCCCCCCCCCCAAGTAATTATGTCAACATTTTTATACCCCCCCCACACACACACACACAAATAAAATAAATAAAATATTTGAATTGTAATAAAAATAAATACATTTTACTCTGTGCTGCTCTATTTTAATGATACAAAATTGAAGGAAAAACATTTTATTTCATCTTTAGCTTGTTAATAAAAAATTTAACATGTTTTTATACTTACATTTTATAATACAGAATAAATTAAAATGTATGTCATTGTGAAAGTATGAATATGATTATTGTCAGCATAGCTGACAATTGTAGCATAGTTTCTAGCTGCTGTCATCTTCCCACGGAGTAGGCAGATGATGCTAGATCGTAACAATGGGCATAGGAGCAGATTTATTATTTTCATATTGCGGAACCGATATACCAGACATGTTAACATCATCCTCATCTAATCATTCAGCACTTACAATAGAAGAAGCATTGTTGGAGTGAGCAATAATTGCCATAAGCTCTCTCTGTCTCCTGGCAGCTATTTGCAGTAGTCGAATAATTTTTTGTTGAGGAGCAGGTGGTAATCTCTTATGCTCAAGATTGCCTCGTCGGTGCTGTTGAATATGCTTTTTCAACATGACTTGTGACGCAAAATAGACGTTACAGATTTTGCAAATCCGTTCAAGCAGCGATGTTTTTACTGGCAATCACTGTCTGATGAGAAATTACGATTTCCCGTAACAGCCTGGTAAATACTGAAGGTCATTAGGGTTTACATTTCGCACTGTTTAATAGTTAAATTACTTTGTTGTTATTGAGTTTTCTACCTCTTCAAGAGCTGAAATGGCATTGGATGAAATTTATTACAAATAATTTGGCAGTGATCATACTTTATTACTTTGTTGATGAACAAACAGTTTTTTTTTATACGTTGATACTTTCTCTATAATTTCACTCTGTTGTTCTGGATCAACAATTTTGGTCGCCCCACCACCCCCCCCCCCTCCCCTTTTTTTTCCGCGACAGAAATTGTTAGTCAGTTCCTTAGTTTTTAAAAAGTGCATCTGAAAACAATCTTCACCATCTCATTGGAAATATTAATGGAAACTTGCTTCGTAGCTAAAAGAAATCTTAAGGTAACGAAATACTTTAGTTATGACAGCGTTCAAAATATTAGATTCAGATTTTGACGTCTGCCAGATATTTATATATTTTATTAGTTTATGAACCCAAATAATCTTGTTTTTTCTGATTATACGATCTAATATTAAATTATTGTTGGATTAAGACACTTCCCGAATATCTCTTTAATATGGTACCTTAAAAGAGTGTAGCGAGATGTTGACACTCGAAAAGGCTGTAAAAAACGGTTAACTATTAGATTTTAAATAAGCTGAAAAAATATATTCAGCCACAAATAAGTTAAATGAAATCAATTTTCAATTTTTTTAATTTAAAAGTGAGAAAATCCAAATTAATGGGTTACAAAAAACAAAACAAAAATTATCTAAAATTTTCCACTGTCCCATTCGAACCGTCCGTCTCGGATTTTTTGGGCTCTCTAGTGAGCATGTAGCCAACAACACCACCAAGGGCAGCTGCCGTCCCTAGTATCACTCCTGTTGCACCCATGCCAATGGTGAAATTGGTCGCCTGTTGAAAAGGGGAGTATAAATTATTTTTAAAACAAATAATGAAAACGCTATTTAATTTCATTCCTGACCTAATTGACCTTATTGCAATATAGTAATGTCTGCGTTCACGTTGAAGCAACAGGAAATATTAAAAAAATGATAGGGGAAAGACTAAAAAAAATTTGGCTAATAGTTCAGTACAGAGTATTTTTAAAGAGGTTTAAAAAAAAATAACTTAGCAAGCCTCCCAGAGAACCTAAGTAATGTATTAATATTTAAAAAATGGTACTTTTCTGTGTGTCGACGAAGGCGTCTTGCCGAAACGGCTGCTATTTTGTTGCATTGTTTTGCCCAGGTTTTCCCCTACCCTGTGTTTTTGAATTGATCTCCTTGACCCACTGCTCACCTGTTGACTCTCCTCCTTGTCGTATTTGATCTTGTTGACCCAATGCTCACAGTTTTTCTGAAGTAAATGGTACTCAGTCGGCCCTAGGCTTGCTTTTGCTCGCCTCAATATATCATCAACCTTAAAGGCCTCTTTCGTTCTGTTAATGTAACATTTAAAACAATTTAAGATGCCCAAGCAAAGATAACTTTCTACACATTTCTGCACTATTCTCAACTTAAACCTCTTCTTTTCTTTTTCTTTTTTTTTTTTTTGCTTCCGGTTCGACATTGCACTTAATTTTATAAGAAAAAAGAATCCGTTAATTTTTATTTTCTTCCACTTTTTTAATTTTTTATGTAACATTTAAAACAATTTAAGATGCCCAAGCAAAGATAACTTTCTACACATTTCTGCACTATTCTCAACTTAAACCTCTTCTTTTCTTTTTCTTTTTTTTTTTTGCTTCCGGTTCGACATTGCACTTAATGTTATAAGAAAAAAGAATCCGTTAATTTTGATATTCTTCCACTTATTTAATTGTTACCAATTCTAGGGGGAAATGATGTTTGAACTCACCCAAAATCCCCTACCTCTCCAAATAAATATGAATTTTCCGAATGTTATTTATTAGCAAGTACAGGGGAAGATCTATCATTAAGTGCCACTGGTATTAAAAGAAATGTAAGGCCAGATGTTTTACCTGTTAGCAATACTAAAAAAATAAGCACGTTATTGAATGATTATTTTTCCCTCACAGCCACACAGCTCGCTTAGCTCAAATGACTATCCTGCACGAATGCTTACGGGAACGGCGTTCCTGTTGTGTTCCTGCAGGATTAAAGCCCTGACATCACTTTGTTGATATCCTCTAAACTTGAAATCAGCGACATAAAATCGGAGGAGTTAGACACTGAAACTTTGGTTTGAACTAAGCCAGTATCTCGTTTGGGTTAAGCCAGTATCTCGTTTGAAGTAAGCCAGTATCTCGTTTGAACTAAGCCAGTATCTCGTTTGAACTAAGCAAGTGTCTCGTTTGAACTAAGCCAGTATCTCGTTTGAGTTAAGCCAGTATCTCGTTTGAACTAAGCCAGTGTCTCGTTTGAACTAAGCCAGTATCTGGTTTGAACTTAGCCAGGACCTCGTTTGAACTAAGCCAGTATCTGGTTTGAACTAAGCCAGTATCTGGTTTGAACTAAGCCAGTATCTGGTTTGAACTAAGCCAGTATCACGTTTGAGCTAAGCCAGTATCTCGTTTGAACTAAGCCAGTATCTGGTTTGAACTAAGCCAGTGTCTCGTTTGAACTAAGCCAGTATCTCGTTTGAACTTAGCCAGGACCTCGTTTGAGCTAAGCCAGTATCTCGTTTGAACTAAGCCAGTATCTGGTTTGAACTAAGTCAGTATCTCGTTTGAACTAAGCCAGTATCTCGTTTGAACTAAGCCAGTATCTCGTTTGAACTAAGCCAGTATCTCGTTTGAACTAAGCCAGTATCTCGTTTGAACTAAGCCAGTGTCTCGTTTGAACTAAGCCAGTGTCTCGTTTGAACTAAGCCAGTATCTCGTTTGAACTTAGCCAGGACCTCGTTTGAACTAAGCCAGTGTCTCGTTTGAACTAAGCCAGTGTCGTGTTTGAGCTAAGCCAGTATCTCGTTTGAACTTAGCCAGGACCTCGTTTGAACTAAGCCAGTATCTCGTTTGAACTAAGCCAGTATCTCGTTTGAACTAAGCCAGTATCTCGTTTGAACTAAGCCAGTATCTCGTTTGAACTAAGCCAGTATCTCGTTTGAACTAAGCCAGTATCTCGTTTGAACTAAGCCAGTATCTCGTTTGAACTAAGCCAGTATCTCGTTTGAACTAAGCCAGTGTCTCGTTTGAACTAAGCCAGTATCTCGTTAGAACTAAGCCAGTATCTCGTTTGTGCTAAGCCAGTATCTGGTTTGAACTAAGCCAGTATCTCGTTTGAACTAAGCCAGTATCTCGTTTGAGCTAAGCCAGTATCTTGTTTAAAGTAAGCCAGTATCTCGTTTGAGCTAAGCCAGTATCTCGTTTGAGCTAAGCCAGTATCTGGTTTGAACTAAGCCAGTATCTCGTTAGAACTAAGCCAGTATCTCGTTTGTGCTAAGCCAGTATCTCGTTTTAACTAAGCCAGTATCTCGTTTGAACTAAGCCAGTATCTCGTTTGAGCTAAGCCAGTATCTGGTTTGAACTAAGCCAGTATCTCGTTTGAGCTAAGCCAGTATCTCGTTTGAACTAAGCCAGTATCTCGTTTGAACTAAGCCAGTATCTTGTTTGAACTAAGCCAGTATCTCGTTTGAACTAAGCCAGTGTCTCGTTTGAGCTAAGCCAGTATCTCGTTTGAACTAAGCCAGTATCTCGTTTGAAGTAAGCCAGTATCTTGTTTGAAGTAAGCCAGTATCTCGTTTGAACCTAAGCCAGTATCTCGTTTGAGCTAAGCCAGTATCTTGTTTGAAGTAAGCCAGTATCTCGTTTGAACTAAGCCAGTATCTCGTTTGAGCTAAGCCAGTATCTGGTTTGAACTAAGCCAGTATCTCGTTTGAACTAAGCCAGTATCTCGTTTGAGCTAAGCCAGTATCTTGTTTGAAGTAAGCCAGTATCTCGTTTGAACTAAGCCAGTATCTGGTTTGAACTAAGCCAGTATCTGGTTTGAACTAAGCCAGTAGCTCGTTTGAACTAAGCCAGTATCTCGTTTGAGCTAAGCCAGTATTTGGTTTGAACTAAGCCAGTATCTCGTTTGAACTAAGCCAGTATCTCGTTTGAACTAAGCCAGTATCTTGTTTGAAGTAAGCCTGTATCTCGTTTGAGCTAAGCCAGTATCTCGTTTGAACTAAGCCAGTATCTCGTTTGAACTAAGCCAGTATCTCGTTTGAACTAAGCCAGTATCTTGTTTGAAGTAAGCCAGTATCTCGTTTGAGCTAAGCCAGTATCTCGTTAGAACTAAGCCAGTATCTCGTTTGAACTAAGCCAGTATCTTGTTTGAACTAAGCCAGTGTCTCGTTTGAGCTAAGCCAGTATCTCGTTAGAACTAAGCCAGTATCTCGTTTGAGCTAAGCCAGTGTCTCGTTTGAACTAAGCCAGTATCTCGTTTGAGCTAAGCCAGTATCTCGTTTGAGCTAAGCCAGTAATCTAGTTTAAGCCAAGCCAGTATCTAGTTTGAGCTGAGCCAGTGTCTAATTTGAACTAAGCCAGTATCTAGTTTGAACAAGCTCAGTATCTAGCTAGACGCTGCTGACGTTTTGAAGCTAGATCGCTACCTACTCGTCGTTTGCTAGATCGCTACCTACTGGTCGTTTGCTAGATCGCTACCTACTCGTCGTTTGCTAGATATCCCTTGCAGTTGTTGGCCGCTGTCCAAAAATCCTCCTCGGCTATTTCGACTTTTTCTTGTGGCACGCTGCCCACTGAGCCAACGAACAATGGCCTGACGTAGTCTCTGGCTGTGTTTTCTGGCAAACCTCGAATGTGAATGACGATCTCATCTCCTGGAGAACACAAAAAGTTACCGTAAATAAAAAAAACTTTGCAGGCGCGTATTCTGCGATATAAACCAAAAGACGTTTGCTGATGACAGTATTTATTTATTTAGGCATTTTTATATAGCGCTTACCATAAAGCTCTAGGCGCTTTACAATTATTAAAAACATGTAAACTAAGTAAAATAAAAATGAGACACTAGGATAGTAACTACTATACTATAGAAACAATGAAAATGGCTATAAAACGAGGACACTTTGGCACGTTTTGGCCTATTCTTCAGGATCAACCCGAAACAGAAAACGAGGCAGGGCAAGGAGGGTGCATCACAGGTCATAGGCGGACCTAAACAGATGAGTTTTAAGGGACTTTTTGAAAATGGACGAGGTTTCACAATGACGGATATGGAAGCTATTCCAGTCTGATCACTGCATGCACAGTTCTTAGCGACATGTTTCATACGTTGTACGACAGATTTCGGATATTCGTTTTATGGTGTTTGCGCATGGCGTACGATATTAATAATAACAGTAAATGTTATTAACAATAATAATAGGAAATGTTATTAATATAACATAGGCACTTTGGATAAAAAAAGGCGTTTCGGATAATCGGCATTGTCAAAATGAACACTCCACTGTACATTCCTTTCATGTCAACGCATCTAAGTGAAGGCAAACTATGAAATGAAACCCAGAGATGGAGTACCTTAGGCGGTATGTCATTGACAAAATAAAAACTCCGACAAGTCATGCCACATAGAACGCAAAAGAGCGCATTGAAACACACACACAAACACACCACTGGTCCCCTACTGCATCCTGGTCTATGAGTCGTCTCGCCATTGGATCAAATAGTCAAGGACGAGGGAGTGAGGCTGACGAATTGAGCAACTCTAGCCTGACTTTAAACGAAATACAGCGCAGGTCAAGGCTACAACTCAAGTCGAAAATCGCCTAGGCCATCTCAGGGTGTGAATGACTCACAACATATACTAAATGAATGAGCATGATGGAAATTTCAAATTGAAAAATTTTGACGTACATATTTAAATAGATATTGACTTTGTTTCCCGCCCCTCTCTCAATGATGTGGCGACACTGTCTACACAAAAAACAACAACATTGGGGCATTGGTAAATCGAATTTTATGTATTTGTTGAAATGCCATCACATGAAATCTGTACACAAGTATTATGATATAGTTTGGCACAACATGAAATGTGTACATTAGAATTGTGCAATAGTTGTGCACAACATGAAATCTATTTATAAGAATTGTGCTAAACTTTGGCACAACATTAAATCTGCACACTAGAATTGTGCAATGGTTGTGCACAACATGAAATCTGCACACTAGAATTGTGCAATAGATGGATACAACAACTAATCTGCACACTAGAATTTTGCAATAGTTGGGCACAACATGAAATCTGTACATTAGAATTGTGCAATGGTGGGACACAACATAAAATCTGTACACTAGAATTGTGGAATGGTTTGACACATCATGAAATCAAGATGATGACGTCATCATTTAGGCAGTTCTTTGAGATACCACGCGAAGATTTGTATTTTTTGTTTGCTCTGATCCAATTCTCTGTTCGTTCTGCTCTGTCCGCTGAAGAATGCTTCTTGCCAACTCTTCTTTACTTTGTCTTTTTTGTCAGGTTTTTCCCCCAAACCAGCCATTTCATATTTTATAAACTCCACTAGCATCTTGAGGTGATCGATACCGTATGTTGCTGATTGACCTTCGGTTGATAATTGATTTAACTGAGTTATCCTGTGGGCTGGTCAACATTGCGAGGAACCTGATGGGCACGCCTAACAACTCTTATCAGATGTCAGGCACTACTTGAAATAAC
The DNA here is from genome assembly GCA_964033795.1 of Lymnaea stagnalis. Classification (NCBI taxonomy): domain Eukaryota; kingdom Metazoa; phylum Mollusca; class Gastropoda; family Lymnaeidae; genus Lymnaea; species Lymnaea stagnalis. Next base: position 564,535 of record CAXITT010000211.1, on the reverse strand, counting down.
ACGCGGAAACTACAAATACGTCCGTAGAGATCTTATCTTTGACATGTCAGAGAACTTGGGGACGTTGCTGATTACATAGAGATCTTATCTTTGACATGTCAGAGAACTTGGGGACGTTGCTGATTACATAGAGATCTTATCTTTGACATGTCAGAGAACTTGGGGACGTTGCTGATTACAAATTTTCAGCTACATTTTTCTCATACACTTTTGGTGACGTTCATTTTTTTTAACGTTTTTAGATAATTACTTTGTCAGAGAATGACATTAACTTTTAAAAATTTTTTTAATGAAAAAGAGTTAGTTTTAAAGATGATCCTTTATTGTAAAGTTAAACATATGCATGTTATATTAACAAGGCGGGAAAAATCTTGTTAAAATTAAGCATTTAAAGTTATACACTGAAAGTTATACACTCAAAGTTATACACTCAAAGTTATACGCTGAAACACACACTATAACTAAACGACACGGCCAACACAAGTGAAGGAACGGTCAAACTGGTTTGTCCTCCATCTTAGATCGTGTTGACCGAATGTCTGTCCCCTAGCTGTCTAGTTTGAGAACCCAGTTTTCGTCCCGTGGTTTACTTGCGATAAGGATTCCATTGAGCGCGCCTCACGTTCAGATAACGAAACTCTTATATCTTTCCAGTGCTCCGTCTGTCTAGAAAAAACCCAGAAAAAATTTGGTTCACCTCGAAATCAATCTGAAGATATTATGGGATGTAAGTGATAAAATTCTACAGCCCTATTCGAAATGTCGTACATTCCAGTGTCACTCTGTACAGCAGTGGCTATGGCTATGGGATGTGGTGTGGTTAAGACGGGAAAAGTCATGTGGCTAAGACGGAAAAGTCGTGTGGCTAAGACGGGAAAAGTCGTGTGGCTAAGACGGGAGAAGTCGTGTGGCCAAGACGGAAAAAAGCCACGTGGCTAAAACGGGAAAAGTCGTGTGGCTAAGACGGGAGAATTCGTGTGGCTAAGACGGGAGAAGTTGTGTGGCTAAGACGGGAAAAGTTGTGTGGCTAAGACGGGAGAAGTCGTGTGGCCAAGACGGGAAAAGTCGTGTGCTAAGACGGGAGAAGTCGTGTGGCTGATACGGGAGAAGTCATGTGGCTAACATGGGAAAAGGCGTGTGGCTAAGAATTTTGTTCTTATAGATAATGAACAATCGTAAAGGTAACAAGACTGCTAGTCTAAAATATTAAGACTAATACCACTACTGCTTATGTTTTTGCCTCCTGCCAAGCCCGTTCCACTCCGACTCCACTGGTTCTAAACAAACAGTACCTCGTGGAAAATATGGCCAATGCTGTGTCATCGGTATAGTTATGGCGAACTGAGACACGATACGAATGAGTCATGACAGAAGGTCATCGATCAGATCGTCATAACCAATCTCTGTACGATTTGAAGACAACTTGACTTTTAAGGGAAGCTAGCCACACCCTAGGCCCCCCACCCCACCCTTCGGGGAGAAAAGGTGGGGGTAACACGACACATACTTTTGAATGTAAAATGACGGGATTTTAGGGTTTAACTAAGTAACATAATTACACAATAATTATGATACTTGAACCTTTTAACACAAATCCTACACTTACATATCCTAAAATTACATATCATACACTTACTTTTCATGGTGTTACATATCGTATACTTACATATGGCACACTTAATGATCACACAGTTATAAATCGTACTTATATAACATACACTTACAAATCATACACTTACCATATACTTACAAATCATACCTTTAGAAATTGTACACCTACGAATCATACACTACCAATTCTAAACTTACAAATCTTACTTTTGCTATTCATACACTCACATACAAACGTTCACAAATAAATCCTACACTTACATACCTTAGACTTACCCATGTAAATAGCAAAGTGGTAGTAGGCCCCACGGTGAAACTTGACGATGTCGCCAGGTTTGAGACTCCTCAGAAGGTTCGTGTTGTGTTCGTAGACGCTCTGTTCTGCTCCCATGTTGAGTCGAGGGGACCTCTCGCTGTTGATAACGTGGTGGTACTGTGCGACAGAGTGTCATTCTAAATCAAAACTGAAAGCAGGGGATGTTCTAAGAATTCACCTTGCTTCTCTTGGATTAGTTTTTGATAAGCGAGGGGATTAGTTATGTTCAATATGACCAGGCGGGTGGTGTCCCAGCATGTTTGGCCAACCGTCAGTATATTTACAGACTTAACATAGTCGGAGACAGACTTAACCTAGTCGGAGACAGAATTAACATAGTCGGAGACAGACTTAACCTAGTCGGAGACAGACTTAACATAGTCGGAGACAGACTTAACATAGTCGGAGACAGACTTAACATAGTCGGAGACAGACTTAACATAGTCGGAGACAGACTTAACATAGTCGGAGACAGACTTAACATAGTCGGAGACAGACTTAACATAGTCGGAGACAGACTTAACATAGTCGGAGACAGACTTAGCATAGTCGGAGACAGACTTAGCATAGTCGGAGACAGACTTAATATAGTCGGAGACAGACTTAACATAGTCGGAGACAGACTTAACATAGTCGGAGACAGACTTAACATAGTCGGAGACATACTTATGTTGTTTGTTTTTTTTACAAGAGCTTACGAAATAAAAAAAATAAAAATAAATTCAAGCACGTATCCATAAAATACTTTGCTTATCCATAAAAGATTTTGCTTATCCGTAAAAGACTGTCCGTAATTTTTAATTTAAAAATAAAAAAGAGTTGGCAACCTTGTTGACCAGTAACTTATGAAGTGGACAATGTGGCTGAGTTCATCTAATACTTTCACTGTTGTAGAAATTAACGTGAACAAAGAGGACATCTCTAAATGTCTTGAGACGATGACACAGAAGATCTTACCTTGTGTTACGGCGCAACTTCTTTTCGTATTGGGCCAAACAATGACTCATGTGACGCTAATAAATTTTGATATTTTTATTTGAACTTATTTGACCTTCTAATTGTGATTTTTTTTTTTTAATTTTAAAAAAAAAAAAAAAAAAAAAAAAAAAAAAAAAAAAAAAAAAAGAAAGAACACACGACAAGCTGCTGTCGAACGCACTCATCTTCTTTAAACGGAAGTGAAGTCAATGTTTTAATTAAATTTTATTTTGTAGAGTCTTAGACAGACAATTTTCTCTTTTTAAAAAAGATTTACACAATTATAGGTATATGTAATTTTTTTTTATTGCCCCCCCCCCACCCACAATTTATGGGAAGAAAATAAAGAGGGTCTTAATGCTAACGTTAAGAAAATTGAATTTAGATTTTGCTTCCCATTTAGGCCTTAAGATTCTCAATTGTGCGATCTAACCAACAAAAATGTGTGAAATGTATTTTTATTGAAGTTTTTGAAAAACATAAAAGAGGTTAACTTTTTAAAGTAATTATGTTTAATCATTAGCACCCCCCCGCCCCCGCCCCCCCCCCCGCTAACCAATTTAGAAACAAAA